>RJVU01052005.1:4434013-4465017 GCA_003731715.1 Anabarilius grahami
ACTGATGCTGTTCATTTTCAGGACACAAATATTGACAGATATGGTCAGCACTATCCAGTAAGATTCCACTGCAGGCCTCCTACATGCTCAAAGCACCTCATATAAGCTGAGCAGAGAGCAGTAAAACTAGGCTGATTTTTATGCTTGATTTAATCTGGTGGCGTAATACGCACGGCTGAACTTCATGCATTTTACTGGCTCATTTAGGGGGGGGGGAGAACTTCGCTTGACAGGCTCTTTGGTACCACACTGACTGTAATTGCAGGAGCAGCCGTGCTATAAAGCACTGAATATTTTAAATACAATCATGCAAATCAAAGGATTACTTAGATTATTACCCATAATCACGCTCATTATGTTGTGCGATGTTTTTCAAATGACCTACAAGGCACATTTGTGCACTTACAAAAGTTGAGCTGATTACAAATAGAGAGGCCATTTTGGCAACAACAAAAAGGACAAGCACATATTTTCTCTTTTAGATCAGCTACAACAACAGCAACAAACCGTATTATTTGCAGGTTAAAATCTGCACAAAAGAGCGGGCGCAGATGGTGTGTTGTGCACAGTAGAGTCGTGTAATGTGCGCTGACCTCTGGAGGTTGTCGACGCGGGCCGGGATGGCGCTGAGGCCGTTGCAGGACAGATAGAGCTCCGTCAGTGTCAGGATCTCACACACCGACTCCGGGAATACGCCCAGCCCATTGTGAGAAAGGTTTAAACTCTTCAGCTGGGCAAATCTGCGGAAATATTCAGTGCTCTTAATGGACAAGGTTATTTCCTGATGATATGACTCTATCATGAGACATGAGAAACACTTATGCATAATGGACTTACAACAAATGCATTTAGAGGGCAAGCAAGTCTTTAGTAGAAAAAGCCTGCCTAACTGTTTCTCTAAATATATAAGGCCAGCAATTCTGAAAAATCATCATGGTAGCCATACAGCCAACACAAACATACAAGATCTCAATAAGTATATTCTTCTCAAAATGATTCATTTAATAGTAATTAATTCATTTGAATAAATATTTATATGAATTGTTAATTTATTTATTTGGTCGTAAATGTGCTATTGAGCTGAAACTAAGGTTCCCATGGTACATTTCTGTAAAGGAGACAAATTAAGTAAAGAGACATGCAATGGAGACGTCCGACAGTTTTGATCCTAATGTAGCTAATATCTCTTCTATCTGGGAGACAAAATTAGTATTCATCTTTTGTAGTCTTTTAGTAGTCATCTATATTATCCCATTGGGAGACTTTCAGTGAATTTTGTGGGCATGACAATAGACAAAAGGACAAGAAAAATCATCAAACTTCAAACACCTTCTATAAATATTAAAAATAAATAAGTAATCTGCCATATAAAATTTATCTCTGCATTATTATATGTTCAAGTCATACAAGGTACAATATATACACTACCAGTCAAAAGTTTAGAGTCAGTTAGAAATTAATATTTTTTTTCAGCAAGGACACTTTCAATTCACGATGTCACAAAAGATTTCTTATTTCAAATATATGCTGTTCTTTTGAACTTTATCAAAGAATACTAAAGAAAAAGCACATCACAATTTCCTCAAAAATATTAAGCAGCACAACCGTATTCAACATTGATAATAAGAATAAATGTTTCTTGAGCAGCAAATCAGCATATAGACTGATTTCTGAAGGATCATGTGACACTGAAGACTGGAGTAATGATGCTGAAAATCCAGCTTTGCATCACAGGAATAAGTTACATTTTACAATATATTCAAATAGAAAACAGCTATTTTAAATTGTAAAAATGTTTCACAACATTACTGTTTTTACTGTATCAAATAAATGCAGCCTTGGTGAGCATAAGAAACTGCTTTCAAAAACATTATAAAATCTTGCAAACCCTTTTTTTTATTATCAATGTTGAAAACAGTTGTGCTGCTTAATAATTTTGTGGACAACGTGATACATTTCTCAGGAATCTTTGAATAGAAAGTTGAAAAGAACAGCATTTAATTGAAATTGAAATCTTTTTATAACATTATAAACGTCTTTGTCACTTTTGATCAATTCAATGTGTCCTTGCTGAAAAAGAGTATTAATTTCTCTTTCAAAAAAACAACAACAACTCCAAACTTTTCAATGGTAATGTACATCTTCCAGGCAAAAACTGTAAGCCTGATCTCATAAAATAACCACTCGCTGTATAAATGACTATTCCTCCCAAAGTATCTTTCCAACATTGTTTTATTGTTTTGTTTTTTTTGTGTGTGTGTGTGTGTGTGTGTGTGTGTGTGTGTGTGTGTGTGTTCTTCTTTATATTACATCGTGGGGACCAAATGGCCCCACGATGTAATAAAAACCTGAGATCACCTACATCGTGGGGACCAGCCAGCGGTCCCCACGAGGGAAATGGATTAATAAACATACTAAATGATGTTTTTTTGAAAATGTAAAAATGCAGAATGTTTCCTGTGATGGTTAGGTTTAGGGATAGGGGTAGTGTAGGGGGATAGAAAATACAGTTTGTACAGTATAAAAACCATTACGCCTATGGAGAGTCCCCACTAAGATAGCAAAACAAACTTGTGTGTGTGTGTGTGTGTGTGTGTGTGTTATTGCTGCTGTAAAAGCTTAATTTCCCTTTAGGGATTAATAAAGTAGGACTAAATGACATCATTGCATGCTCATCCTGGTCTCTCCTGCCCAATTTCCCACACTCCTGTTTCCGGTAACTGGCTCAATGGCCTTTGTATCCTTGTTACCACAGGCAAATGACGCTGTCAGACGGGGCTCTTCATGGACGAATGACTGCCAAAGAGCGCTCATCCAGCCCAGAGCAACCGCCTGACATGACAAACACCCCTGAGCGAGGCATCTTGCAGCGACACAAAAATATCTATATCACGAAACCTTAATATCAGAGGCTGCAGCTATATGTGGTCTGATGTGCTAAGAGTGAGCCTGCCATGAATGATGTGGATGGGAGGTAAAGCAATGACACAGCCGTGGAGGTGGCAGCCTGATTCAGAACATATGCTGAGCTCTTGCCTCTCTCTGTCTCTCTCTCACACACACACACACACACACACCACCACAATCATCCTACGCATCCTGCACCACCCACCACACACAGTTACTAAATATATGTCACAGCTGAGATGAACGGAGAGAGAGAGAGAGGGATGGAGGGGGGAGCTAGAGGGAGAAAAGACCAGAAAGGAGAGGCATAATGGAGCAAGCATGTGTGAAAGCTCTCTCAAGTAGTAACATGGCAGAGAAGCTTCTTTCATGAGGCAATATTTCACCCCAAAATCAACACCAAAAATAAGACGTTTAACCCTATAAAGCCTTAGAAACAAATTTCTAAGGCCTCTAAATTATCAACATGATCAAAACCTGTTGTATCAAACTATAAGCATTTAAATATTATCTTAAGACAGTGGCAACTGATATTTATAAGTATTTTATGTCAGTAGTCTTTTATACGGTTATAAAATCTCGATTTACACTACAAAATTTCATCTTATTTTTTTGGGCCATATAAATACCACCACCAAAACTGCACCAAATCGCATATTTTTGCTCAGTTTGGGTGTCTACATAAACTTGAGGTACACATATGCACCTTTCTTTTAATATGTTGTCTAAAGGTTTAATAAGCTACAAAAAAAAAAATTTTTAAAGGGGACCTATAATGCCCCTTTTACAAGATGTAATATAAGTCTCTGGTGTCCCCAGAATGTGTGAAATTTCAGCTCAAAATACCCCACAGATCATTTATTACAGTTTGTCAAATTTGCCCCTATTTGTGTGTCCCTTTAAATGCAAATGAGCTGCTGCTCCCTGGCCACTTTCCAGAAGAGGGCGGAGCTTTAACAGCTCACGCTTCGGTTGCTCAACAAAAAGAAAGCTGGAGAATCTCATGCAGCCGAAACGAGGATTGTCAGCCTTACATTGTTCAAACCGGAGTCGACACTGATGGAGAGACTCAGGAAGAAGTTCCAACTTTTAGAATGAAACTGGAAGTTTCTGAATGGTTAATGGATAAATGTATGTAGTTGCTGTGGAGTTGATTCAACTCATCGACTAGCATGTGCCGTCATGTTAATCTTTTGTGCAAATCCAGCGTTGAATTGACCCTCGTTTGTGAAGCAGTCCGGCGTAAAATGATGGCATGACAACAACACTCGACTACAACAACTCTTCCTCTTCTCTAAAGCAGCCCAACATGGCCTCAATCCCTTTGTTGCATGTTCTCGGGGGTGGGGTTTATGTAAATTATGGGGTTTTGATGTCACCAAAGTGGGAAGAAGCTCACTGTAGTCCCTACCAGCCGTTTGTAGTCCTTAAAAAGCGATTTCTGTAAAAGAAAAGATCTCCCTTTGCATTGAACTTTGAGCGTTGTAACTTTGCAGATGTTGTTTATGCTCAAACAGCAACATTACACACTAACTAAAGTTAAAAAAGTGAAATCATAATCAAGGATCCTTTAAATAAAAACTTAAGTCTTATTTTTTTATTTTCTTGATTTTGGGGTGAAATATGACCAGAACATTTCTTTGGCATACAGAAATATACGTGGCCCATTTACTGCCGTGTCTGCTGTGTCTAATGGCCCATCTAATGATAACCATACCGATTTAAACACCACTAATCATAGTTGATGATTAACGTGCGATAGCATCATCCCTCCTGTAAGTTCCCATTTAGTGATGCTCTTATTGCTTGTGTTTGCGCAGAAGCGGCTGTCATTGACATAAGTGCATGTACAGAATAAATAGCTCTTCTCTGTGTGCATGGCAGCACAGCGAGAGACCGCATCCCAACGGAACCAACAGATGAAATTTATGCACAAGTTTGTGATTATGTAAAGAGCATTCAGGAAAGGTATTTTTCTGAAGTACATCTAGCAGGAAAACAGAAATTATAGCTCTGCTTTTCTGTCAACAATCTACATACAGCAGCCAAACCACTGTGGAACCTCACTGAACACAGTAAGAGACTCTAGTAATCATAAAAATTGTAAAGAGCATCTAAAGCTGAATCGTGTAAATTAACCTGTTGAAGTTGCTGAGTCCTCCAGGGCCATCCAGCCTCATGAAGTTGTGGCGTAGGTTGAGGTGTGTGACGTCCTGGCAGTAGAAGAGATACTCGGGCACTTCCTCCAGACTGTAGCAGGATAAATCCACCAGACTTATAGTCTGAGACACCACCTACATGACATTGTGAAAATGCACACCTCATCAACATGATCACTATTCTGCTGCAGCCTATAAAATGGAAATGATGCTATAATGGTAATATAAAAATAAGGTTAGGCATGACATAAAGCCCAACCATAAGAAAATCAATGTATTGGCCTTTGGCTTGAATTGCTTTCTCAACTATGAACTCCATATTCTCACTAAATCATATTATATGAGCCATAAAGTCCTGATGTATCAAATATAATACTCAAAAAAATAGATACATGCAAACTTCAAATCCTGAATGTTGCGAAGTAGAACCAACGTGGACCGAACTTGTTGGTTCAGCACATCTCACAGATGCTCAACTGGATTGAGATCTGGGGAATTTAGAGGCCAGGCAACACCTTGAACTCTTCATCATGTTCCTCAAACCATTCCTGAACATTGGGCCTCATTCATAAAACATGAGCAGAACAAATTGTGTAAATCATTCGTAAAGCCGTTCTGACGTAAATTTTCACAAGTTTGTTTGCCCAGTCTCATTTTTTGAGAGATGAAAACTGTTCAATCACAGCTCTCGTCACAGTCACTTTTTACCCAGCCTTCCAATCACAGTGGAGGAGGGGCGGGACAAATACAATCATCCTAATTGTACAACAACTGAACATCAGTGGAGAAGCTAAAGGATTAGTTCACTTTGAAATGAAAATTACCCCAAGCTTTACTCACCCTCAAGCCATCCTAGGTGTATATGACTTTCTTATTTCTGATGAACATAATCGCAGAAATATTAATAAATATCCTCACACATCCAAGCTTTATAATGGCAGTGATAGGGATCAATGAGTATGAGCTGAAGAAAGTGCCTCCATCCACATCCATCCATCATAAACGTGTGCTCCACATGGCTCCGGGGGTTAATAAAGACCTTCTGAAGCAAAGCGATGCATTTGTGTAAAAAAATAAATAAAAATCCATATTTAACAAGTAAAATATGTAGCTTCCGCCAGACCTCCTTCCATATTCATTACGAAGAAAAAGTATTCTGGTTAAGTTACAAAAAGTTACACTTTTTCCGTAAGTTGAATAGGGAAGGTATAGGACGTAGCGTAAGCTTTGTGAACTGCAAGAGTTTTACACTTTCTTCGTACATTGAATACGGAAAGCGGCTCGTGCGGAAGCCGGATACTCCTACTGTATGGCCTTTATTAACCCTCCAGAGCCTTATGGAGCACATATTTATGATTGATGGATGTGGATGGAAGCACTTTCTTCAGCTCATACTCATTGATCCCTGGCTATCACTGCCATTATAAAGCTCGGATGCGTCAGGATATTTATTAATATTTCTGCGATTATGTTCATCAGAAAGAAGAAAGTCATACACCTAGGATGGCTTGAAGGCGAGTAAAGCTTGGGCTAATTTTCATTTCAAAGTTAACTAATCCTTTAATATTGCTGGTTACTGCATTTTTATACTCAGTAATATTCTCCAAAATGAGATACTAGTAATACATTATTGCCGTGGATATTCCAAATCATAGCAACCAAAGCGCCTCAGCTGGAAACGCTGTGCCTCCAAAGCGCTCTCTGGCGCCCCCAGCTCACCGTTTTCTGAAGAGCACCAGGCATTTTCAGCTGGCTAAAAGCACTTTGGTGGACACACGTTAATTGAATGTTTATTGTTAGGCATATGGCCTATTAGTCTCTTTTGCATTTATGCAAAATACTGGAGCCAATCATGAGAAGGGAGTCCGCAAGTTTCCAGAGCATTCGTGAACACGTAATTTGCATAGTTGTAATTCATAGGCGGGGATTATGCTAATTGTGAATGAGCCCTTTTTACGAATTATGATAATTATTTTTGCCCTAATAATTAATGGAATTCATTAACATACACGTTTAACCATCAAATCTGATGTTTGCGAAGCGTTTGTGAATCCGGAGGACAGTTTTCGGAAAGGTCCGTTTAATGCGCAAATTACTTAGAATTTACTCATATATTTATGAAAGTTTCATGAATGAGGCCCAATGTGTGCAGTGTTGAAGGGTGCATTATCCTGCTTAAAGAGGTTTCTTTCACCAGAGAACCATTGTCATCAAGTGGTTAACCTGGTCTGCAACAATGAGCCAAATTTAGGTAGGTGACACGTGTCAAATTTACGCCCACATGAATTACCGGACTCAGGGTTTTCCCAGCAGAACACTGCCCAGAACATCACACTCCCTTCACAGGCTTGTCTCACAGTGCATCCTGGTGCCATCACTTCCCCAGGTAAACAGCGCACACGTACACAGCTGTCCATGAGAGAACAAAAATCATCGGACAAGGTGACCTTCTTCCGCTGCTCCAAGGTCTAGTTCCGATGCTGTATTGTAGGTGCTTTCGACGGTGTTGTCATAGGCACCGTGATTGGTCTTCGGCTATGCAGACCCATACGAGGCAGAGTGTGATGCACTGTGTGTTGTGACACATTCCTCCTGTTTCCATCATTAAAATTTTGTGTGACTTGCGCCACAGCAGACCTTCTATTGGTTCAGACCAGACGAGATAGCCTTCGTTGTCCTAGTGCATCGATGAGCCTTGTACTCCCAACACCCTGGTCACGCCTCAGACCACTGTTGGTAAATTCTCACCACTGCTGACCGGGAGCAACCCACGAGTTTTGCAGTTTCAGAGATACTCTGACCCAGTTTCGGTGCGATAACAATAGGGGCTTTTGCACTGAATAGTTCTAGGAACTCAGTTATAGGAACTAGCCACTAGGATAGTTCCCCGGGAACTAATTTCTCCCCCGGGCCATGTTCCTGGTTGCATTCGCACCGGGAATAGGAACTATGAAGCAGCCGACAGCGGCGTCTTTAAGCATGGCATTTACAAACGCTAAAAAATGGTGGATTGAGGATACCGAGATCAGAGCTGTGTTTGTTGTGTGTCGTGGGATTCGAGATAACAGAGATGAAATGCAAACGCATAATTTATGCAACTGAAAGGGCAAAAAAGTAGGGCTAAGAGACAAAATCTCCTATGACAACTTTCAGTATTACATATCATCGAGGCAGAGAAAAGAACAGGTAAATGCCATTATCGCTGTTTTCCATGTTCGTGAAGTAAATATGTTTACACGGCTTTTTAAAATGTCGGGTGCCGGTGTTTGACATGCATTTGACCAATCAACGTACACTTACGTCACTGATAGTTCCTATAGTGCTGGTTTAGACATTACTCTGAAGTAGGAGCTAATTTAGTTCCCCCAAAAGGAGTTTCTAGAACTAAAATCGTTCCTGCGGTGCGAACACGGCAAAATCCAGGTACTTCTAATTTGGCCCTTATAAAAGTCGCCAAGATCTTTATTCCTTCCCATTTCTCCTGCATCCAACACATTAATTACAAGAACTGATTGTTTGCTTACCATCTAATCTACCCAGAACTTAATATGTGGCCTTGTTAAGAGATGATCAACAATATTCGCTTCATCTGTGACTGTGATATTTTATAAAAATTTATACAAAAACCTTATACATATATTGTCTAAAGGTTAAATAAACTGTTCCTATAAAACAAAAACTGACTTTTATTTCATATGTCAGGCTTTAGAGGGTTAATACTAGGAACTTTATTTTATTTCAGCAAGAAATACATTAACTGTAGGCTGCTTACAGTCACCAATCTATATAGCAATTAATATATAACTCGTTTTACCATCTATGTTAAAGTGTGGATTATTAAACACTGCTTGAGAATGGCTGAAGAGCTCAGCGGTGACATCATTCAGACACTGCAGCATGAGCCAAACTCAGATCAGTGAAATGAGGCACACTGTCATTACATCACTGGAACAAAATCTGAGTGTGCTGGTTAATTCACATGGATGGAGTCCGTGGGACGGACTAATGCTAAGGGTCAATGATGTCATGCTCATATTTTTGTCTACAGCTATTAATTAATTTTAAAACATTAATAAAATGCAATTCATACAGACATTTACCAGAATACAGGTACTCTATGATGAACATATCTTCAATTTCTAAACTAAAATTAGTTGTCGGGCATTTAGTCATTTAATCAAAAGACAAAAGGTAAGAGACTCAATAAGAGGCTGAAAAAGACAGTAGTTTGGCATAATCTTTTTTTAATTATTATTATTATTTCTGAGAAAAAAACGTCAGTCTTTTCCCCCCTCACAACTGGACATTATAACGCAATTGCGAGTTTAAATCTCACAATTCGGACTTTATAACTCGCAATTCTGACTTTATAACTCGCAATTCTGACTTTATAACTCGCAATTGTGTTTATTTCTCACAGTTCTGAATTTATAACTTGCAATTGCAAGAAAAAAAGTCAGAATTGTGAGATAAAGTCGCAATTACCTTTTTATTTTTTATTTCATGTGGAAACAAGCTTCCACAGAAAATTCATGATATCTGTAAAAAAATATTTTTACTTTTGGAAATGTATTCAAGGTAAAGAAAATTGTGGTTGTTATTGCCGTTTTACTTAATAGTCACACCACTTGACATTTTCAAAGTTATTAAACCATAACTTTTGTTGTTTTTTTTTTAAAGGTTTGCACATGATTTTTAAAAATGCCACTGACCCCTAGATGTATGACTTGGCTAAGTGTTATTTAAGTATTATTTATATACTATTATTTGAATTAGCTTTTTATATATATTTCTATTTAGCTTTAATAAAAAAATTTTTTTTAACAATTTAAAAATTATAAAAAAGTTTAACTTAATTTCGGTTAGTCGCCAAGTCAACATTTTCCATCTAATATATTTATTTTATTTCAGCTTTACTTCAATTGATGAAAATGATTGTTAGGAGTTTTAGTTTTAGTCAACAATGATTTGGACTTGATTGAAAGGCTCTTTTATTACTGAGCAAGTCAGACCCCACAGCACAGCACCTGTAGCCATGCACATTAAGCAGACACACACACACACACACACACACACACAAATGCTCTGTTTCTCATCTATCATGCCACCTCAAACAGCCCTTTACCTCAGGATCACCCTCGCACACAATTGTTCAGAACGCGTTTTGCATTATTCAGGAAGTTTCTGGTGTAGGAGAGTTAGCTGTGCTCTCCAGAGATGGTCAGACCTCATTAGACTCCAGAGACACAGCCAGAGTTTGGAATGCCAATTAATTAGGTGATTAAGACAAATGAGGACTAACAGAGCGCAGAGAAGCCCAACAAAATAGAAACACAAAACAAACATACAAGTTCAGGACAATAAATGTGTGTGTTTAAAACACAAATGAAAACACAGACAGCTGTTTCAGCAAAGCTGTTCACTGCAGGTGGCGGTTACGGTGTGTCCCTCCGTACTCAAAATACAAACATGTACAATCTGTGAGGGTTTTTCATTGGAAAAGTGATGGAAGAGAAAACTCTGATCCGCTGTTGAATCACTGTGGGTTTCCTAATGAAATCTTAATGCATGTCTAGATTAGATAAAGCACATTCACTCACTTTAGAAGCCTGCCGATGCCAGCGCTGGTAGTCGGCCAGCGTGTCAAAGTTAACGTAGTAGGTCTGGGCCTGCGGACCAGCAGAGCTGAACATCAGACAGTGCTGCCTCCTCTTCACCTCTTCCACCTGAGCCAAGAAAGGAGCATGTCAACTCTGTTTGTAATGAAGACACTATATGCTTTGAAAAAACACATGAACCTTGGCTAAAGGTTAAACAAGTATGGTTAAATCCAGCAGTTAGTTCTTCCTCAGAGGGTTCAACTAAATATTTATTGTCACTGATATTACCGAAATAATACACTTTAAAAGAATATACTTAAGTGCGAACTGAATGTAATGCTTTTGGACATTTAATTTCATGTTAATTGCAATTAAATGAAAATGTATTATAGTTTAAATTTATATTAAATGCAATTAGTTGAACTTAAAGGCACAATATGTAATTTTTCACCGCTAGAGGTCACTTATTCAAAAGAAAGGTGTAGCTTGATGACGCCTTGATTTCACGGAATCATGGGAGGTGTTGTCTTCACGTCTACAGGTGGAGGAAATTAATATGACGGGACTCGAGCAGAAATCATTAAAGATTTATTAACATTACTGTAGTATGAAGCAGGGTGTGGCTGAAAACCGTTGGAGTGGAACGAGGCCGCTGGAGCAATTGCTAATGAGAGATGAGCGCAACACACGGCTCGAGAGCAGTGGAGCGTTTATTATGCCACAGTCGCCGCTTCCGCTTCTTCCGGTCATGAGTATGTGGTGTAACGCAGCGCTGTTTATCATATTAGATACATTTGTGTGTTGAAAGTTGTAATAATGCTACTCTGTGCGTTCGTTCAGCGGCTGCTATGAGACACTTGTTGCACATTGCAGTAAGCTAGATCGATATTAGTCATGGTAAAACATGGTACTCATGGTAAATCAAGAAAAAGAGATTTAAACAATAAGACTAACTGTGTTGAGCTATATAACAATGATTTGTTTTCGGTCAATGAATGTATCCAAACAGCTGCTCACCTGTCTAATAAAACACATAATATATTAAAGTGTCTTTGGTGTTTCCATTGTTTCTACAAAATAAAAATAAAAATAAATAAAAAAATATATAAAAAAAATAAATAAATAAATCGAGAAATCGAGGGTAATGTATGGACATGGTCCATGTCCTGGTTAAAATTGCTCTGGATTTAAACATTCTTGGAAACATCTGGGATAATGTAAAGCTTTCCTGTAGCTCAGTGGTTAGAGCATGGCACTAGCAATGCCAAGGTCATGGGTTCGATCCCAGGGATTGCACATACTCAAGATACAAATGTATAGTATAATGCAATGTAAGTCGCTTTGGATAAAAGCGTCTGCCAAATGCATAAATGTTAAATGTTAAAAATGTTAATGTAAATACTCAAGTCAACAAAATACATAACATTGTAATCCTAAAATCCATTTTAATTAAAAAAATCTTACATATTGTGCCTTTAAGAGTGTATCCTTAAGCATATATTTATTTAATTTTATAATTACTTCTATTGTCTTTTAAATATGGTTAAAGTGTACTTAATGAACTGAAAAGCATTTATGGTAAACTAAAATATACTTTGATGTCATTTCTATTAAAAAAAATAAATTTTAAATAATGACCTCTGAGGTCAAGATTTTTACATCCTAATTTAGGACTAATAAGCTATTTTCTATCCTGTTTTTGACCCTCTCTTTGGAACACTCCATTTTGATGGGCATGCCGCATTCAAGACTTGGAAGTAAAATAGTAAAATATACTTTAATGTCATTTCTTGTATGTCACATTTATGAATATGTATGTAATGATAAAGTTGCAATTTAGTACATTTAAAATATATTGACTTTAAATGTAATATCGAACAACAAACAGGTCAAATTATAATTAGTACTTTACATGTGCTTTAATATGTTAGTTAACATCAAAATAAGTGTACTTCTTTTAAGCATGACAAGTGATTATTAAAACAATGATTTAAAATGTACTTTAAAGTAAAACTTTTAATTTGGCATTATTGCAAAGTGCACTTTTTAAAAGTATACTTGATTGTGTTAAGAAACAGTCATGAATACATACTCTCTTTGAGTGCACTTAAGTGGCCTTTTGTTTCATTAATACTATATTATCAAGTCCAGCTCTTTTAAAAATATTAATTTAAGATTTGAAGTACACTACGAATGCACGTTCAATACAATAAGCACACTTCTTTTCCACAAAAGTTACAAGAGTAACACAAGTTTCTCCACCAGTTTTCCTTCCAAAAGATGATTATGAAATTCACAACAACAGTAACAAACATTCATTTTGACTGAAGCATTCATGCAAGTGAATAACAAAAACACATTTCTGCTTTTAAACCCTCTGGGCAGCCCGACTGCTAGATGTCCACTTGAAGTGTATTACTGTAAATTGAAACTGAAATGACTGCGAGCTGAAAGTATTGTCTGTGGTAATCGACAGTATGCCACACATACTGTCCATATACATGATGCTGAAAACACAGAATATTCCTTTAAAGTCACAGTGAAATGGACAATTCTTGTTTTTATGGAGTATTGCAGTGTTTTATATTATAAACGATTTATACGTGCACATTGTTTTTTCTTAAAATTCTTTAATCCGAAAAATTTCCCCTTCCTCTTGCAGCGACATCTCTTCTCTTCTCTGATGATGGGTTTAATGGCGTGAGGGCGGGTAAACCTGTCACTCACATGAGATCCACCAATAGAAAACCACAACCATCAAACCATTCTTCACAGACAAAATCAAGTCCCACCTTACATTTTTACATGTTGGAGAAGCCATTTCACTCAGACATACGTCACAATATGGAAGAAAAGACTATTGCAACTTTTGTTTCACACCGACTTTAAAGGGGTCATGAATTGAGAAATATAATTTGATATATAAGAAGTAATCGTACTATCCGCTTGTTAAGTCGTGACGCAAGGGACGCCGTTTCCAGGTCCAAGCCTCAACTCGTTTCACTTGAGAATGCCATCCTGACGGCCGTTTATAAGCACTATTTATTCATAACAAACATTTAACATTTTAAAAAGTTAAACATTTAAAATACTTACAGTCTACACAACAGTCTCCGTACTCACAGCATTACAGACATTAATGTTTTAACGATTTATAAAAGATGAATCACTGTCTGGCCATATGGGATTTTGGTATGGAGATAAAGGTTATGATTATAATTTTTTGGTAGTACTACAACACATCGTGTGTATATATTAGCACTGTTTGTTGTTTTCTTGTGGTATGAGATAGAGCATTTGGATAGGTGAAACGCCTCCTCCGCAGAAGAAATCAACGCCCACTGGTGTGTTAGTGAGATGACGAGGAGAGAAGAGCAATACAGGACTAAAAATAACATTACCTTTCAAAGGATCCTAACGCTAGGAATAAGGTTATTTATTTTCAACAATGTGAATGTCTCAGTTGAGCTTTATTTATTTGCATTCTTTACATTTCACTCTGGATTCTTTGGTAAATCAATCGCATTTCGGCACAGGCTTTACAAACAGACTTTTACGATACGGACTCGACAGTAATGCAACAACATGTAAGTAACTGAGTTCATTCTAATGCCTGATCTGATATTAATGATTCATGTACAGTCAGATGTTCAGATGTGTAAGTAAATCAAACCAGTGACTAAACGGTCAACTTCACGTCGTTTCTCTTAGTAGGATGAAAATAATCTGTTATTTAAATGGTGATTAAATTATATAAAGAAGCGATCAAAGAACGCTCCCTTTACAATCGCTGGAGCTGTCAATCAAACATCTCGAGATTATCAGTGACTGAGTTCTGGACTTGCGGCAAAACTCCCGTTTTATTCAACAAATCTCTTAGGTTATATCGCGTTTGCACTGTTAGTGATGATGAAAGCATTTGTTAGTGCACAGAAACTGAGTTGCAATGACGAAATCACTGCTTTTATGCGCTCAACAACATGTCTGTGATCGGCTACAGTGTTCATCACTGCAACCTTTCATTTCACAATCTAAATATAATGCCATAGATCTAAATGTAATGCTGCAATCAACACTTTTCACGATTAGCTAACCTAGAGTCTCACAGCTGACACGCCCCTTAAAGTCGGCATGAAATCAAAATTGACCCTATTTACTATGTTAGTGCATATTACTAGTCTTGTGGTGAACAATTAATCCGTGCAAGATAATACACAGAAAAAAATTGTTTGTCGTTGTAATCTTTAATCAAAATCTGAAAAGTTACTTCCGGTCTGGAATGGCGTTCCTTCTCAGATGACGTCAGTTTGACGGCTTGGGTTACAAACGCTTTAACCACTCCTCTGCAACCGTTCGTCTCCTATGAGCGAGAGATGGAGAGGAGGAGAGCTAAAGTAAAACCCTGCCCTCTATTCAATATTACGTTTCACTTGGAAATACATCACAACACTGGAGAAAAGTTGTTTGCAACTTCCGGTTCACGGGGACTTTAAAACGGAGCGTTCAAATAAGAGGGCAAATAAGGGTAGGGAAAATGCCTTTTATTTCTAAATTATGACAATTTTTGATGTAAAAAGCATACTAAAATTATAAGTGCACCCCAGAAAACATTATAAAAGAATAAAACAATGCAGTTCATGACCCCTTTAAAAAGGGATTGAGAGAAAGGTCTGATTGGCATGTGTCTCTCTCCCTTCCATCCTCATCCTCATTCATTCACAGCTGTGTTGATGCATCTGCTCTCTGTTATCTGTTCTCGGAGCCTGTGGTGTGTGTGTGTGGGTGTCTGTGAACCCCTACCTTCCCCCCGACCAGGGGTAGGATGTGCATCTTGCCGGTCAGGCTGTCCTTGACAGAGGCCACGATAAGACAGGTCCCACACAGGATGACCTGCCGCTCGGCCCATTTATGAAGCTGTGTCTTTCCCTTCCTGACGCTGAACACGCCCTTCAGAAGAGTCCGCTCCTGCTGGTCTGCATTCACCGGTTTCTCTGTGTGAACACACACACACACTCACATAACAATAAACCCACTGCCACTCACAGTACAGATATCATATATCAAACTAAACAGGTATATTTTCCCATGCAGAAGTCGATTCCACAATGCAAAGGTGTTCTGTATGGTTGTCAGCATGTTTCTGACAACATAAATAATAAGTAAAAGGTCAAATTATCTGATATTTTAAGGGTCACAGTCAAGAGTGTCACGGGGGCATATGATACCATTTCCTGTTTTTTTCTGCATGTTCGGCTGCATTTAAAGGGTTAGTTTACCCAAGAATTCTGTCATAAATTACTCCTTTTCGTTCGAAAAGACTTGCATTCATCTTCAGAACACATATGAAGATATTTTTAATAAAATCTGAGTGATTTCAGTCCCTCCATAGACAGCAAGGCAACTACCACTTTGCCGCTTCAAAAAGTTCATAAAGAGATCGTAAAACTAATTCATACGAATTGAGCAGTTTAGTCCAAACACGATCTCTTTATATGATGAACAGATTGAATTCAGCCTTTTATTCACATATAAACATCAACTCACATCAGCTGTGGTAAACCGAAGATCAAGAATGTTTGATTGACATGCGAGAACCAATGAGGTTCATTCTCGTGTGTTACGCAGCATGTTTGAGCTTTGTTCTCGCATATCAAGCAGGTTCGGTTGTGCTTGTGTTCATGTTCGCTGATCAATGTTTAAATGTGAATGAAAGCCTAAATTCAGTTGTAGAATTGTAGCCAATTACAATCATTTTTGTTGAGCATGTGAA
Source organism: Anabarilius grahami (assembly GCA_003731715.1). Lineage (NCBI taxonomy): Eukaryota > Metazoa > Chordata > Actinopteri > Cypriniformes > Xenocyprididae > Anabarilius > Anabarilius grahami. The sequence goes on from RJVU01052005.1 coordinate 4,450,450, forward strand.
CGCAACGGCCTATTAGAGGTGCTAGTCAGTAAGGGTCCATTTTCAAATAAAACAGAAGACTTTTTATGCGTTGCGGCCATTCATTTACATGATAACAGCATTTTCGGGGCCTGAAAATGCAAACTTTTGAAAACAGGTTTCAAAGTGCAAGTTTTTGTAAACAATACCGTTATCGTCTCCATGTAAACAATAAAAACGCGTATTTGTGAAAACAGTGATGTCATGCGCATGCGTATTATCTGTTCAGTCAATAGGCACGCAGTATTTCTTTAAAAGTGACATCGCCACCTACTGGCCTGGCATGCAGAACTTTTTAATCGCCAGCCTTAGTGATTATAAAGGGAGGCTTTTCTCTTGCTTTCTGTTTATTACCCATTCACAATCTGAATACAAGTTTAGTTTTCATGCTGCAACGATTCTGGATTGGCAACTGTATTTAAATGCGTGTTTGAATCGGAAACTGTGATGATTGCCATGGACGAGACAAAATGGGACAACATTTTTTAAAGCACTTAATTCAACAGTTCTTGCTCTGGTATCGAAATTGGTACCAAGAACCATGACATTTTACTGGTATTGGTACCGACTATGGAATTTTTGGTACCATGACAACCTTAGTCTGAAGTAATTTTGCACATGACAGAGCTTCCTAAGGAGCAACTGTCTGTACATCACACACATCAGACACACATCAGACACACACGTGCACACAGATTCATGTGCTAATGAAGTCCATATGTAGTGTGAAGTGAGACCTCGCTGTGGGACGTGGAAAAAGGGTGAATAGGGCTGACGGTAAACCATGTCACATGTATTAGTCAGCTCATAGCGATATACATGTACACACATACACACCCTTCGTGGGCAGCAGCAAGTATGGAGTAGAAACAGAAAGTAATATCTTGGATGCAGATGGGCCATCAGATGGCTCAATCATTAACCAGTATAACTTGTAAATGTAGAACAACTCGATGGTGCTAGAATTTTTCAGAGCATTAAAAACAAGACATTTTGCAATAGTTATGTAACCGATGACATTATATCTAAAATTGAGTGGAAACTTCACAACATCTTTTAATTCAGTGTTGAGTGAATTAAAGGATTGGTCCACTTTTAAATAAACTTTTCCTGATAATATACTCACCCCCATGTCATCCAAGATGTCCATGTCTTTCTTTCTTCAGTCGAAAAAAGAAATTAAAGTTTTTGATGAAAACATTCCAGGATTATTCTCCTTATAGTAGACTTCAATGGGCACCAAACAGTTGAAGGTCAAAATTAGTTTCACTGCAGCTTCAAAGTGTTCAAAACGATCCCAGAGGAGAAATAAGGGTCTAGTGAAACCACGCTCATTTTCTGAAAAAAATTTAAAATTATATAAGTTTTAACCTTAAATGCTCATCTTGAACTAGCTCTCTTCTTCTTCTTCTCTATTTGAATTCCAGCAGTGTAGACACCGCTAAGCGTAATACTGCCCTCCACAGGTCAAATTTTGAACTAATTGTTATATACTATTGAACTAGGATATTGCATATAAAAATTTGTTCAAACTTTGGCCTGTGGAGGGCAGTAATACACTTAGCAGCGTCTACACTGCTGGAATTCTAATAGAGAAGAAGAAGAAGAGAGCTAGCTCAAGGTGAGCATTTCTGGTTAAAACTTATATAATTTTCAATTTTTTTCAGAAAATGAGCAATGGTTTCACTAGATAAGACCCTTATTTCTCATCTGGGATCGTGTAGAACAATTTGAAGCTGCAGTGAAACTAATTTTGACCTTCAACTGTTTGGTGCCCATTCAAGTCTACTATAAGGAGAAAAATCCTGGAATGTTTTCATCAAAAACTTTAATTTCTTTTCGACTGAAGAAAGAAAGACATGGACATCTTGGATGACATGGGGGTGAGTAAATTATCAGGAAAAGTTTATTTAAAAGTGGACTAATCCTTTAACATCAATAGCACAATCTCATTCGTCTTAATAGTGAAGTATGTAATATTCTGTAAATTAAAATATTGTCTCCTATCCCAGCTTAATATGCCATTAGACCAGCTCTAAGTAAACCATGAGTAGGTTGACCTCCTAAAGAGTGTCAACACTGTGACACTGTGATGCTTTCAAAACATTGTTCCGTTTGTTTGAGTTGCCTGACATATCAACTTCTGACTCAAGCGCTAGCGTGAGTTTGGCTGGGAATGCCAGTAATAAGCCATTTAGAGGAACTAGCCATGCTTAATGATTACTGTGCACATAGTAGGAAGTACACAGTATGTACTGCACAATCTTTTGTAAAAAAAAAAATTGTATGTGACAGTATTACACAAGCATTTCAAAGAGTAACATTGTCACGTGAACTTATTACGTTGCATATATAATCATCTCAGAAATAGAGTGCAACAGTGCGCGCACACTTTTTCAGCAGTGTTGGTTCTGGAAGTATTTTTTCCATTCATTTCTCCCATAGGGATTTCAAAACATTAAAGCATTATAAGCCATGAACCAAGCCAATCAGCTACAAGGTGAATCATAACATTACAAACTTTGCTATGAAGCAAAAAATTATTTGAAATTCGGACAAAAAATAGGTAGGTACAAGACTGTGTACTTATCAGCTTTAGTGGTAGAAAGAACTACAAACACTTACCAAAAAAGATTTTCAGTAGATTTAGTTAACAATAACAATAAATAAACAAAAAAGAATAATTTGTATTATATGGTAGAACCCCACATGAATAAACAAAGAAATTGCACAGAAATGCTTTAGAAATACAGTTCACGCTGTAGTTGCACATCTCATAAGACTGTGCTCCAGATGCTCCAGTTAGCCTGATGAATGCATCAGGCTTTTGTCACTTTAAACTTGCTTTGCTCCATCTAATTACAAAACATACTCCTCTTCGACTCCTCTGAAGGGCACATCAAACACGGCTCAGCATTGGGCCATACTCTCAGGTTAATTGCTGGTCAGACTAGCACAAAGGGCAGACCACAACTCTTCTTCCCTTACATCCTTCTATAACCTATGACTTTACGAGTGGCAGTGTGAGCCGGGATGTGCTAATACAGAAAGAGTGTCTCAAGAGAGTCGGCACTCGCTGATGGCTCTTTGTTGGAGCTCTTGTGAGACGAGGGTCAGCGGATCAGACTCAGTGAGGGGATATGCTGTCTGGAAAGCTGCGGAGGAACAACAGACAGAGCTGACAGTGTGAGTGAGGGAGAACTGGCCATCAGATCACTGACAGCTCCAGGACCATGGAGGGGCATTTCTGTTTGGGCATGAGAGGCCAAATCCAGAACAAGAAAATGGTGTCTATCATATCATATCATATCATATCATATCTACACATTTTATATATATATATATATATACACACACACACACACAGGTCCTTCTCAAAAAATTAGCATATTGTGATAAAGTTCATTATTTTCCATAATGTAATGATAAAAATTAAACTTTCATATATTTTAGATTCATTGCACACCAACTGAAATATTTCAGGTCTTTTATTGTTTTAATACTGATGATTTTGGCATACAGCTCATGAAAACCCAAAATTCCTATCTCAAAAAATTAGCATATCATGAAAAGGTTCTCTAAACGAGCTATTAACCTAATCATCTGAATCAACTAATTAACTCTAAACACCTGCAAAAGATTCCTGAGGCTTTTAAAAACTCCCAGCCTGGTTCATTACTCAAAACCGCAATCATGGGTAAGACTGCCGACCTGACTGCTGTCCAGAAGGCCATCATTGACACCCTCAAGCGAGAGGGTAAGACACAGAAAGAAATTTCTGAACGAATAGGCTGTTCCCAGAGTGCTGTATCAAGGCACCTCAGTGGGAAGTCTGTGGGAAGGAAAAAGTGTGGCAAAAAACGCTGCACAACGAGAAGAGGTGACCGGACCCTGAGGAAGATTGTGGAGAAGGACCGATTCCAGACCTTGGGGGACCTGCGGAAGCAGTGGACTGAGTCTGGAGTAGAAACATCCAGAGCCACCGTGCACAGGCGTGTGCAGGAAATGGGCTACAGGTGCCGCATTCCCCAGGTCAAGCCACTTTTGAACCAGAAACAGCGGCAGAAGCGCCTGACCTGGGCTACAGAGAAGCAGCACTGGACTGTTGCTCAGTGGTCCAAAGTCATTCGGAAATCAAGGTGCCAGAGTCTGGAGGAAGACTGGGGAGAAGGAAATGCCAAAATGCCTGAAGTCCAGTGTCAAGTTCCCACAGTCAGTGATGGTCTGGGGTGCCATGTCAGCTGCTGGTGTTGGTCCACTGTGTTTTATCAAGGGCAGGGTCAATGCAGCTAGCTATCAGGAGATTTTGGAGCACTTCATGCTTCCATCTGCTGAAAAGCTTTATGGAGATGAAGATTTCGTTTTTCAGCACGACCTGGCACCTGCTCACAGTGCCAAAACCACTGGTAAATGGTTTACTGACCATGGTATTACTGTGCTCAATTGGCCTGCCAACTCTCCTGACCTGAACCCCATAGAGAATCTGTGGGATATTGTGAAGAGAAAGTTGAGAGACGCAAGACCCAACACTCTGGATGAGCTTAAGGCCGCTATCGAAGCATCCTGGGCCTCCATAACACCTCAGCAGTGCCACAGGCTGATTGCCTCCATGCCACGCCGCATTGAAGCAGTCATTTCTGCAAAAGGATTCCCGACCAAGTATTGAGTGCATAACTGAACATAATTATTTGAAGGTTGACTTTTTTTGTATTAAAAACACTTTTCTTTTATTGGTCGGATGAAATATGCTAATTTTTTGAGATAGGAATTTTGGGTTTTCATGAGCTGTATGCCAAAATCATCAGTATTAAAACAATAAAAGACCTGAAATATTTCAGTTGGTGTGCAATGAATCTAAAATATATGAAAGTTTAATTTTTATCATTACATTATGGAAAATAATGAACTTTATCACAATATGCTAATTTTTTGAGAAGGACCTGTATGTGTGTGTACTGTGTATTTTTTATTATGTATATATAAAGACACACGTATGTATATATTTAACAAATACAATTAATAAATTAGCAATTATATATAAATTAATATAAATATATATAAATACATGCAAATATTTCTTAAATATATACATGTATTTGTGTGTTTTTATACAAAATAAATATACACAGTACACATATTATGTAAAACTTTTCTTTTGGATGCGATTAATCGTTTATATATTAATCGTATATATATTATCTGTCTATTAAAATATATTATCTGTATATTAAAAACATGTTAATTGGTTAACGTTAAGTTCCCTTTATATGCTGGAAAACCGTAATAGATCTAATGGGACATTTCAATTTTAAAGTAAAATACTGTTCAATGTACAGTTTTTGGAAGAGAAAGTCAAGTAAAGTATAACTTGCAGTGAAAAACCGTAAATTGACATTTCCAGAATTCTCTGTGTAACAGCTCACATTTGATGGTTTTTCATTAATAACTAAGTTTCTTAGGTTTTTTTTTAATCTTATATACATTAGGGTTTTGTGTTATGTTATTACATGACTGTTGCGTTTTAGTTATTGTCATGATGGTATTTTGTATTTGTATGCAGTCTATAAATTAGTATTTTCCTCAGCTTGTGGAAAAGCTACTTGTGATGAACTTTGATTCATCATGTGGCTTTCTGTGTTTTTAAGGTGGTTGCCAATATATTGCAAAAACAATCATGTAAAAAATGTACTTTAGCAATCTGGTGTATTAACTGTCTTTCAGTTAATGAAATACAAATTTTACTCTAAGTTTACTATAAATGTTCCTACAGTATTTTATAAAATTAAAGGTGCAGTAAGGGATTTCTAAGAAACGCTGTTGAAAGTGTATTGGACCGAGCACCAAAACACACTTGTAGCCAATCAGCAGTAAGGGGTGTGTCCACTAATTAGGGGGGGAGGTGCCTGTGTTGCATAGAGTGTTCGTGAATTTGTGAATTTATATAAAATCTTTAACAAATTCCTAAATTAATATCCATTTTTCATATTGCATATTACAATTCTGTGATGCCTAAATTCACTCATAGCATTTATAATGGCTGATCTTAGTTTTTAGTTTCATTTAAAACGAATTCAGTACAATTTTAACATGGCCCATTTATCAGATATTGCTGATAAAAGAAAATTATAGTTTGCTTATTGGATCAGCCATATTTTTAAAAAGCGCTACTTCCCTATTTAAAATAGTTTATTAAAAATACTACAAAAAAAAGCATGTAGATAAAAACGTATTTGCTATTTTTTGTATTTATATTTTTTGTGAAAAAACAGCCTTATTTTACATTAGATTTTGACTGTATTTTCCATCTTGCTTTAGACATTTTAAATCTACTTGGCAACATGGCTGTCAAGATTACAATTCCTTAAAGAACACCTGTATGCCATTTCAAAGCAAATACATAAATAAACAGATAATACATTTCATCAAAAGCCAAAAAAAAAAAAAAAAAAAAAAAAAAAACNTACCTTCCAAACTGCTCTCACATGCACAGACACACAGACACGTGCAATGGCACTAAATCTACATTAACAAATCCATTTCCATCCAACATCTAAGAAAAGTAAATGCTTGCCTAGTCAGCAGACATCTGACCGCACATCTCTGCTCATTCTGCTGGATGACCACTTCTATGAGTCATGGGAATCAGTGACACGAGAGCTAATCACACACCAATGCCAAAGTGCTGACGCCAAATGAAACACAACCACAAAACACACACCACACAAACTAACCAATAACCTTCAGGCCAGCCCGGCCCGTGGGAGAAGACACTGGGATGGTTCCAGGATGACCAACACAAGATCCAGCCCAAAAGAGAAACAGAGCAAACTCACAATGGATAAATTCAGCTGAAGAATCACTGCTGAAACTGCTCACTTCAAATACATCTGTATTAAGAGAAAAGATTGTGGCTGGGATGAATCCAGACTTTACAATGCCCCTATTATGCTTTTTCAAATATTACCTTTCATGCAGTGTGTAATATAGATGTTTGTGAATGTAAAAGTTCTGCAAAGTTTTTATAGATCAAAATGCACAAGGCTCGAGGAAAGGAGGGGTTTAGAGAGAATGAATCTTCAAATGAACGGTTTCAGACACTGTGACAAATGAGGTAATGTGGAATGTATATGATAAGAAAATTAAAGTGTGTTTTTTTTTTACCTTGGATGCATGTAAACCTATTGTAGGAGACCTCCAAAACAAAATTAGGAACCTTTAATATAGTAAAGTAGGCAACTCATGCTTTCAAATGACTGCAAGAAACAAAATAAAAGGCTGAAATGGCAGCGTACTCTTTCTATGGTAAATCTCTGTAAACCTGTGAACACATCAAGGGTTCAAACCAAAAATCACAGAAATAGAAAAATGTAACATTAAGAGTTATTATTTATTTATTTTAATTTTTTGCATTGTGTCAATTGCTGTTATGGTTAACTAAAACTATTAAAAATTGTGTTTAATGTCCCCTTGTAGTCAATAATTGTATCCCTTAAAGCTCACCAAAATTACATATTTAAAAGTTTTCTCATGTGAAAAAAATTCCTAATGCCTTAAAATAGGGTGCAACTCTACACCCTTGCCTCATTTAATATACACGGATCTATGAATATGATAATAAGCCCCGCCTCCACTCACTTGCATGAGCTCACACAAGATCCACTCGGTCAACTTACTGAGGTAAACGCTGCACACCGGTATCGTTTTTTACAACACTGGACACATAGCGGTAATTAATATGATTAGCGTTTTGCTTGACTACATTATCAAACAGCTAATAATGTTTTGCTAATGTTACACAAACCATGTTCACATTCGCGAGTCAGACAGCTACCTCTAACAGTCAGTATCCTTAGAAACGCTTTGAACATCTCAGAACATCAGTGGAGAAAGACATAGTTCATCATAACATTGTAATATGCATCAGACACCCGCCATATTGCTAAATCTACACGATTTTTCGTATCAACAGAAAAATATACCAGGATAACCTTCTTTTGAGACTCCCTCACGGTCAGTTAATGATATGCTAAAGCCCGCCGGCACATTGACGTGATTGGTTACAAGGTATTTTTTGTGATGTCAGAAACACCAGCGATTTCAAATGGCGGGTTTGAGACTGTCTTTGGTTTACTGCAGTTTTAAAGAGAAAATACTCAGCAATGGTGTTGACATGGTTTGTCTTAAAGCATGAACAACATTAAAAACTGAATTTTCACCACAGGGGGTCTTTAATTAAAATAAAGCTGAAATATTAATATTAGATGAAAAACTTAAACGTTGCCAAGTCAAGATTTCTAACTTTTAAGTACTTAAATTAATAAAACTAAAATTGAAAAGAAAATAAGCTAAACAGAAATATTTATTTTTTTAAACTAATAAAAAAATGACAAAAGCATAAAATTACTAAAACTAAAATTAAAACTGAAAATATAAAAATAAAAGCTAATTGAAAACAGTATACAAGTAATACTAAAATAACACTAGTTTTCATGACAAATAAAAATGAGAATTACAAAAAAAGTNCTACACGATTTTTCGTATCAACAGAAAAATATACCAGGATAACCTTCTTTTGAGACTCCCTTGCGCGGCCAGTTAATGATATGCTAAAGCCCGCCGGCACATTGACGTGATTGGTTACAAGGTATTTTTTGTGATGTCAGAAACACAAGCGATTTCAAATGGCGGGTTTGAGACTGTCTTTGGTTTACTGCAGTTTTAAAGAGAAAATACTCAGCAATGGTGTTGACATGGTTTGTCTTAAAGCATGTTGAAAACACCAGATAGACACATGAACAACATTAAAAACTGAATTTTCACCACAGGGGGTCTTTAATTAAAATAAAGCTGAAATATTAATATTAGATGAAAAACTTAAACGTTGCCAAGTCAAGATTTCTAACTTTTAAGTACTTAAATTAATAAAACTAAAATTGAAAAGAAAATAAGCTAAACAGAAATATTTATTTTTTTAAACTAATAAAAAAATGACAAAAGCATAAAATTACTAAAACTAAAATTAAAACTGAAAATATAAAAATAAAAGCTAATTGAAAACAGTATACAAGTAATACTAAAATAACACTAGTTTTCATGACAAATAAAAATGAGAATTACAAAAAAAGTTAAAAGTAAATTGTCCAGTTGCATTATGCTAATGAGAATTTGGGGGAGAAATGTCTTGAATGTAAAGTCTTAATGGTCCTAATACATATAAATATATATATATATATTATTTTATGGTGCAAAATTTTATACACCTTCTACCTTATTTTAATTATTCTCAGGTTAGATAAAGTAAGTTGAATCTGACCTAATTCATAAGTATTTGAAATCTTATACTTACAAAATAGGTCTCAGAAGACTTCTCCGTGGTCTGTTCAGCTCAGTTTAGAAATCAGAGACTTTTTGGCAGGCGAGCTTCTTAGTTGTAATTAATAAAACTATATTAATTACAACTAAGAAGCTCGCCTGCCAAAAAGTCTCTGGTTAACTAGTTTACATACAAAGTAATAAATATTAAAAAAAACAAAGTAAAATAAAATAACAATAAAGCTTAGTTTACAGGCGTTTGTCCGCAGGAGCTGCTAGCAGCAAGGCATCGAACACCGGAGAGGCTGTTCTCAAGAATCAGCGTCTGCCGTTATTTCCATTCCTTAGTCTTTTATAGACGACTCAAAACACTGAGGTCCCCTCATAATTCATCAGTCCTTTACAGTCAATTGGTCAAATCCGAAATCTTGAGCTGACATAAGCCCTGGAAAGCACCTCAGGATTTTCTTATATAAAGCCCTTCACTTCTTTGTCTTCTTTCTTTGGGCCCTCCTCCTTTGCTGTCTCCTGCTCCTCATCTGCAAGACATCACTCAAGGGTAATACCTGCTTTTCTATCTAATACATGTTTTTTCCTCTCTATTCTACTAGCATGCTTTAATAAATGCTTTACAACACCAGTTGTCTCTCATTCTTTAATGAGTAATTAATATATGCTTTATTAAATGTGTTACAACACCAGTTGTCTTTCATTCTATAAACCAAACATCTATTTTCCTCCAAGTTATCTTCAAAATTTTTTTTTAAATGAAAAGCTATCACTTGTTTTCTTATAAACCAAACATCTATTTTTCTATTTAAACAATTATTCTTCTTATCAATCACTTATCTCAATAAATGTTTTTCCAATAAATGTTTTGCAGTTGTGTTTTTCTTTTGTCTTTTTAAACTATTATTATTCTTATAAATTAGAAAAGGTACACCTAGCACAGAAGTTGCATTTTCTAATGAAGCAGGGTGTGGCTGATAACAACTATATATATACATATATATATACAGTACAGTCCAAAAGTTTGGAACCACTAAGATTTTTAATGTTTTTAAAGAAGTTTCGTCTGCTCACCAAGGCTACATTTATTTAATTAAAAATACAGTAAAAAACAAGTAATATTGTGAAATATTATTACAATTTAAAATAACTGTGTACTATTTAAATATATTTGACAAAGTAATTTATTCCTGTGATGCAAAGCTGAATTTTCAGCATCGTTACTCCAGTCTTCAGTGTCACATGATCCTTCAGAAATCATTCTAATATGCTGATCTGCTGCTCAAGAAACATTTATGATTATTTTCAATGTTGAAAACAGTTGTGTACTTTTTTTTTCAGGATTCCTTGATGAATAGAAAGTTCAAAAGAACAGCATTTATCTGAAATACAAAGCTTCTGTAGCATTATACACTACCGTTCAAAAGTTTGGGGTCAGTAAGAATTTTTATTTTTTTTTTTTTGAAAAGAAATTAAAGAAATGAATACTTTTATTCAGCAAGGATGCATTAAATCAATCAAAAGTGGCAGTAAAGACATTTATAATGTTACAAAAGATTAGATTTCAGATAAACACTGTTCTTTTGAACTTTCTATTCATCAAATAATCCTGAAAAAAAATATTGTACACAAATATTTTGTACAATTGTACACATTAAATGTTTCTTGAGCAGCAGATCAGCATATTAGAATGATTTCTGAAGGATCATGTGACACTGAAGACTGGAGTAATGATGCTGAAAATTCAGCTTTGCATCACAGGAATAAATTACTTTGTGAAATATATTCAAATAGAAAACAGTTATTTTAAATTGTAATAATATTTCACAATATTACTGTTTTTACTGTATTTTTAATTAAATAAATGTAGCCTTGGTGAGCAGACGAAACTTCTTTTAAAAACATTAAAAATCTTAGTGGTTCCAAACTTTTGGACTGTACTGTATATATATATATATTTTCATCATCTCAAAACAAAATATCAAATCAAACATTTTGTCAGCAAGTGTTTCTATACCAGAAATGGGTGAAGATGGACGCCATATGATCGCATTCCCCTCATTCAACCAGAAGTACTAGTAAATCACATGACCCATGACATACGAGTGAGTGACTGTACAATCATCAAACACAGAGGAGTCTATTCTAGCATGCCAAATCCCAGTGATCACAGCTGTCTGACATCATTGCAAGTGATCTGGAAAAACACGGAAAGAGAGACTGCAACTGTACAACCCACAAGACCACAGATATGAAATAGACTTTCCTCCTGAATCTCCACTAATAGAACAACACTGTGACTGAGCGTTAATGCACTGAGATACATTAGAGGCCAACAAGATATGCTTTCGATGTGGTAAACAAGCCAGCGCTCAATTACATGGAGGAATCCTCCGTAATTGCAGGAGAACAGCCTGTCTGAGAGCAGATGAAAGCCTTCAGTTGTGGAAGCAGTATGGAGGACGCCTAAATGTCCTCCAATCAGGCCTTGGAAGCGAGTCTTCGGCACTAAAGTGGCTGCCAAACAGCAAAGATGTGGCTCGCCCACACTGGAAAAGCCCCCAGTAAAGCGATTCATCCTAGTCTCTGGCCTTCATGCCTCCAGCTGATATTACACTTGATGATGCTGTTACTAGTCCTGCCATGGGAGGAAGAGTGACAGAGACTCATGAAACCCCTCATTTTAGCACGGTCAGTAAAAGAAGGAGGTCTGAAACACTCCGCCAAGTGTAAATGCATCCGGTTGTTCAGGCCACATTCGCAAACTTCAGTCCTCCCAAATGGAAAACTTCAGCAGATAGAGTCCCAAAGAAAAGAAAAAAAAAGTACACAGAAAAAAAAAGATGTATGTGTTTGAAATACACATAAAATTTCCATCTATTTGGATTACAGTTTAAACAAATTATTAGCATTAATGTGAAGCATAAACGAATCAGTCATTCACAAATGAAACATGCAAGATTTATGTTATAGTATTAAAGGGATAGTTCACCCAAAAATGAAAATCATCCCATGATTTAGGTGTTTATGACTATCCTCTTTCAGACGAACACAATCGGAGTTATATTAAATGACATCCTGGCTCTTCCAAGCTTTATAATGGTAGTGAATTGCGCTCGATATTTTGAAGCCCAAAAAAGTGCATCCATCCATCATAAAAGTAATCCATACGACTCCAGGGGGTTAATAAAGGCCTTCTGAAACAAAGTGATGGGTTTTTATAAGAAAAATATCCATATTTAAGTCGAGTTCGGGCAGAAGAGTGACCTCTGACCCCACGTATGACGTAGGAGTAGTGTAAGACGCCTTCAAACGGTTCAAACAAATAAGACTGTGCAACAAACTCAAGCTCCTCTTCTCTTATATCGAAATCCTCCAACATTTCTCTTCAAAAATGATAATTTTAGACTATAATACCCACAATGCACAGTGAGGTTCGTGCCGAATGAATTCCCGCATCTGACCAGAAGATGGTGCCCAAAGCTGAATCATCCATCCATACATTTTTCAAAACGCTGGTCCAATGTGACTACAGCTTAATATCATACAGGAATAAATGTATTTTTAATGTATTATTAATTGTTTAATTAATGTTTATTAGGGGTGTAACGGTACACGTATTCGTACCGAACCGTTTCGGTACAGGGCTTTCGGTACGGTGCATGTGTGTACCGAATGCATTACATTGCAACCTTGTAGCCTAACCAGCATTAACCACCAAAAATCGCAATAAGCTCTGCGTTTTGTTACTTTCGATAAGAAACAAAGTGTCATCCTTCAAATTCTGTTCTGTTTGAATTTAAGTAAAACAATTTTATAATTCGATTTAGAAGGCAAAAACTGCCTTATGTGCAGCTAACATGTTTGCATACAATTTGTTATTGGGTGTTGATTATTATTTCTAAAAATAAATAGCAATTGAATCTAGGCTAATAGAGTACCTCAGGGATGACGCGTTTTTGTAGGCCAACCCGGAAGTTAGCGGCGCACGGATTCCCTCGATCGAAAGCCTATGCATTTTTCCCATAGACTTTTGGAAAATCGTAAAAAAATAAGCTCTGTGTTTAACAAAGGGTTATGACACTTACACGTTTTGTCTATCAAGATAATCTTTACAAGTTAACACATTTATACATTTTGAAGCCTAAATAAAGTCGTCAGATATAAAAAGCTAACAGTAGGCTATAAACGGACTACAGCACACCATGGTCGCACCACCACCAAGCTTCCTCAAACTTTATTTAGAAAACAACTTTATTTAAAAACATGCTCGCTGATTATGATCTGCGCTGTGTATGAATACTTATCCACTTTTTCATGAGAAATTCTGTCCAAATGTCCTGTTTGTCATGATGATGCCTAAAGTCCCCGCCAAAGGAAGTAGTCCCTTTTAGCAACTTGTTAGCAACCGCCGTTTTTAAGACACAATAAAGGTTTAAAAAAAATAGTAAAAATCACAAGTGGGTTATAACTGGTGTGTTTTATGTCATAGATCAACGTGAAAATATTTAGAGGCTTTGTTAACCACAGACCTTATTTCAGGCTATTTAGCAAAAACCCATTCAAAAAACCCATAGACTTTACAGCGATGGAACCGGAAGTCCTAAAATGCTAACTCGCTTCCGGGTTTTGCCTACAAAAACACGTCATCTCTGAGGCACTCTATAGTTTGGGCTCAGTTGTTAACCTTTAATACAGTATTATAGTAGCATAATGTTCAAGTAAGGGCTCCCTACATAGTTTATAGCTTTAGCAGAGATCATTTTTTGATCCTTAAGAAACTTTGTTATAATTTAATTTATTTAAAGACAAAAACACAATTTGTTCACAATTTGACAATTTAATTTTTCTCCCTGATTGCTGTGCCGAACCCGTACCGAACCGTGACTTTTGTGAGTGAGATTTGTGTACCATTACACCCCTAAAGTTTATACATGCTAGCTTCCATGTCAGAGTTGAAGATAAATCTTTTCATTATTGGAGCTACCAGTTTGCTAAGTTTCAAACTATGCAAAGGCGGCAGCCTTCCAGCCCACTCAGTGTCTAAATTCACTCACTCGTTTTCATAAACTCCCTCCAGTGGACGACATATTGTGGAGTAATGTAGGGAATAGTGAATGAGGGTGATTTCGAACACAGCTTTGGGCTTAAATACACAAGGGTTAACAAGGAAATGAGCAAGGGCAACCAAACAATCAAACGCTGCGTCCAAAAATCGTACTGTCCGAG
>RJVU01052005.1:4465111-4488108 GCA_003731715.1 Anabarilius grahami
AAATAATTTGTACGTATATATATCTGCCATGTTCATAAATCCTCTCCCGTGGCCTCATGGGATAGTAAAGTGTCCATTGAATGCACACTTTAGAATGTTGGTGGAAGTAATATAGTAGGTCATCCAGGTATTTTCGCCTACTGTTTTTTTTAATACTATGTATTCCGGCATACTACTCTTTTGGTGTTGGTGATAACTAAGTGAATATTTATTAATTACTACAATAGTCATTTCTTGCTAGAAATGGCATCAAAGTGAAAAAAGTTGGTCAAAAACATACATTTACACATAGACTGACCACCAATCACAACTTTCAGATGCCATTTTTATTATTTAGCTTAGCTATTACGGAAAAAGGGTAACCAAACAGTTGATGGGCCCCATTGACTTCCATAGCATTTTTTTTTATTTTTTTTACCTACTATGGAAGTCAATGTCATCAACTGTTTGGTTACCCATTTTCTGACATTCTTCAAAATATCTTCCTTTGTGTTCAGCAGAAGCAGATTTGAAACAACTTGAGGGTAAGTAAATGATGACAATTTTCATTTTTGAATGAACTCTCTCTTTAGTAATAATAACCCAATGTGGATCTGACACATCTACATCACATTCTCTTAATGATTTCAAACCCATAAAAATAGTCTAAAGTAGTCAAAAAANAAAAAAAAAAAAAAAAATCACCTAAAATAAAATATTAAGAAAGAATAAAATGAAAAATAATGTGTGCTATTATTGTCTTCCATTATGTGCAACGTGACTATATATTTTGAGACCAGAGGACAAATGCAACTCCTACTTTCAAAGCATGAAAAGTATTATTCGCAACAAATACTTGTGATTGGCTGGAAAAGCACCTGTCTCATGAATATTACTGAGAGTTCCTGCTGACATATATGTGTTGAAATCTACTGTGAATATGTCATATTGATTAGAACCCATAAAATACAGTCTTAAATAACAAAATAAAAATCACATAACCCTTAAAATGTGATACTATTGCCTTCCATTTTGTACAACACGACCATATGTATCATCAAAAAAATTAGCTTTTGTGTTTTATGAGCCTTAAAAGAAGCAAATTAACCTTTAAAATCACATTCTCTTTACAAAATTCTGACAAAAACATTTTATTTCTTCATTGAGGTTCAGCATGGACTAGCTTCAAAGAGTTTGGCCTCCATCAAAGAACAAAGTCTCGAAATGATCTGACTCCTGCAGAGTTCAGAAATAACATCCCCCGTATAGACCAAAGATGAATAGGTCCGCTTGTTTAAACGATATAACGTAGCATAGATTAAGCCTGCTCGCAGGGGGGACCAGTAGGGGCGGAAATACAGGTTTACTCAGGGCGCAGCTAGGAACAGCATGAAGCCCCGCTAATAACAAACATATAACAAAAGTGATGGACTTTGACTGTGAGAAATCTGTTAGTAGCATTTTTATCAGAAGTCTTTATGTAAGAGGAAAATGAATACGGACCTTATTTATCCCTCTAGTGCGGTTTACAACTTTTAGAATGCATCTGGACTTTCTGAATGGTTAGTGGATAAAAATTTTACGTTTTGTTTTTTTTAGAATTTTTTACTTCATCGTAATGGTATGAAACTTGGTAAGGCACTTCCTATGTGAAAAAAAATAAAAAAAAATAAAAATCATGGACATGATTTGAAAAGGTTAAATGGTCCTGAAAAAAAGTCACTTGTATTGTTTGCAAACAAAAATCAAGGAATTGGAGACGAATGGGAAGGGAATTTCATCTAGTGGAAACGTTTGGTACTGCGCCTAAACAATATCTTACTGAAAGCTCATTTTTCGAGATATCAACCTCAAATTTGGAACAACTTGTTTTATATGTATAGCTTTGATTTTCTCACAGTTTTAAAGTAAAACATGTTTTGAAAAATATATATTTCATATTTCAATATAGTATTACCGACGCTGTTCGCGTGAGATGCTGACGCAAGAGCTGGTCAATAATGAGTCGGCGTTCGGACGTAAATATGGAACTGCGTTCACTACGTCAACTGCATAGGAGACTGACAGGGTAGAGAAGAAATTGTTGAATAAAATCGTTATTTTTGTTTTGTTTTTGCGCACATCAAGTATTCTCGTCACTTCATAACATTAAGGTTGAAACACTGTAGTCATGTTGACTATTTTAACAATGTCTTTACTACTTTTCTGGACCTTGAATGATGGTAATTACGTTGCTTTCTATGGGGGATAAAAAAAACACTTGGATTTCATCAAAAAACCTTAATTTGAGTTCCGAAGATGAACGAAGGTCTTGCGGGTTTGGAACGACATGAGGGTGAGTAATTAATGACAGAAATTTCATTTTTGGGTGAACTAACCCTTTAAAATGTGAAGATTCAAAACTAAACTCCTCAAGAGTAAAGCTCTAGACTTTACAGCTACCCTCCTGAGGGAACTCAAAACACCATGCCCACTCTAGTTATGAATAAAGGGACACATCTATGTCTTTTTTTTCCCTTTCTATGAGTTATACAGCTATTTTATGCATTTACGCCATGCATGCAGCTGAAATTCTACAAATACTAGTAATGGCCATAGACATATGCATATCATA
The DNA here is from genome assembly GCA_003731715.1 of Anabarilius grahami. Lineage (NCBI taxonomy): Eukaryota > Metazoa > Chordata > Actinopteri > Cypriniformes > Xenocyprididae > Anabarilius > Anabarilius grahami. Next base: position 4,467,705 of record RJVU01052005.1, read on the forward strand.
AATGTCACACGTTAAAAATACACATGCTGACACTAGTAGTTGTTGGTGTTACTTCCTATTTCCTACAAGCACATTCAAATGAACATATTAGTTCACTACAAAAGACTGATCTAAATAACAAAGACAGAACAGAGACATTTAACACATTATTAACAAGCTACACATTTGTTGCCAAATGGGTTATATGCCCTCCCCGATTTGTCTCAATTCACTCACCAGACCACAGATTCGACACTAACAAAAAGTTCCATAAAGCACCTTAATACTATCATAATAGGTTTTTGAACATACAGTATATCATGTAAATATGAATATAGTAATTCAGATTCCCAACTAGGGAAAAAAAAACAATAATAACACAACACAGAAATAAACACCTTATTCAATTACTTAAAATGTTCATCAAATGGTACACTAAATTCAGAGGAAGCAACTTGAGTCAAAAAAAAATTATTGTTAACCAAAAACTATCTATGAACTATTGTTTTTGTTGACTGAAGTAAAGCTGAAATAAAATATAAATTTTAGATGAAAAACTTAAACTTAAAAATCTAGTATCTGTCACATTTCAGCTGCATGTATGGTGTAATGGCATTAATAGATGGATAACTCATAGAAAGACAAAAAAAATTTTTTTTTATTATTATTCATAACTATAACAACAGTCATGGGAAAATGAAATGAAATATAAACATTAGATGAAAAACTTAAACTGAAACTTAGAAATGTTACCTTGGGCAACAAACTGAAATAAGTTTAACTACTAAAATTACTAAAACTAAAACTGAAATAAATATTTAAAACAATAAATAAAAAAAGGAATAAATGAAAGCAAAACATTTTTAAAAGAAGCAAAAACTAATAAATATGGCAAAAGCNAAAAAAAAAAAAAAATGTGTCCCGTTATTCATAACTACAACAGTCATGGGAAAATGAAATAAAATATAAACATTAGATGAAAAACTTAAACTGAAACTTAGAAATGTTACCTTGGCAACAAACTGAAATAAGTTTAACTACTAAAATTACTAAAACTAAAACTGAAATAAATATTTAAAACAATAAATAAAAAAAAGGAATAAATGAAAGCTAAACATTTTTAAAAGAAGCAAAAACTAATAAATATGGCAAAAGCACATAAAATTCCTGAAACGCAAGCTAAAATTGAAATGAAAACTGAAAATATAATAAAAGCTAATTCAAATATGAATAAATATAATAGTAGTATATAGATGATACTAAAATAGCACTGTTTTTCACCACACATTTATTGATTATTTTAGTTTAAAAGTGAATTACTGTAATAATAGCCACTTGATACATCTTTATATCCAAGTACCATGGTATTTTGTTGTGATATCATCACTGCACCACAGAACTACAGAAGGAAAAGAATCTATAACATTCCCAGTATGTGGATGTGTTGATATAGTATTTGTGTTGACTGGAAAATAATAAGCCTTGAGTTCCTGTTGCCTTGCCAAAGGTTTCAGATTCCTAACCAGCTCTCTCGATTCACAGATCATACCAGTGAAAGACTGTTTCAGTTTTTATTCAGCTGAACATTTTATGTTAAATAGCAGGATTTTTAGCCATAGTCTGTAAACGTCTGCATGTGGTGGTCTCAGCCCACGATTCTCTGTCTACTTCCTGAGCATTACCCCTGAAAAGTTAAGGCTCCTCACAGATCAATACCTCATTAGTGGCTAAATCCAGCACCACACATGATTTATTTTTGTAAAGCCACAGCAACAGCGAGCAGATCCCATATCAAGAGGAAATTTGGTGCAAAACAAGCAGAGCCGCACGATTAATCGTTAAAAGATGCCAATCTCGATTCAAACACCCACGCGATCTTATTCCTAAATGTCAGCCATTCGGCTCTGTCTATTAAACCTTTAAAAAGTACGATCACAGTGAACATTCAAATCTGTGTTGGTGCTGTCGCTGACCCAGAGAGGGCAGTTGTTATGTAGACTAACAGGTATGAAACAGCTCCACAAACAGTCTTTTCAACCACACAATATCGTTATATCTATGTGTTACAATAATTCTAATCATAACAGATGTACTGAGGTAAAAGTTTATAGTTCGGATATAAACATTGATGTCTGTGGTAGCGATCAAAAGTAACTTGACGCTTCAAATGAGGATTGTATCAATTAGATTGTTACACCAGTAGGTGGCGACAAGTGACTGTTAAAAAATGCGTTTGTCATTGAATCATTCATTGAAGAGATTTGTTTAAAAATGCAGAGTCATTCATTCAAACCGAATTTAAAGGGGACCTATTATGCCCTTTTTTACAATGTAATATACGTCTCTGGTGTCCCCAGAATGTGTCTGAAGTTTCAGCTCAAAATACCCCACAGATCATTTATTATAGCTTGTCAAATTTGCCCCTCTATGGGTGTAAGCAAAAACACGCCAATTTTGTGTGTCCCTTTAAATGCAAATGAGCTGCTGCTCCCGGCCCACTTTCCAAAAGAGGGCGGAGCTTTAACAGCTCACGCTTCGGTTGCTCAACAACAACAAAGCTGGAGAATCTCAAGCAGCTAAAAGTCAGTAACGGTGTTCAGCCTTACATTGTTCAAAGCAGAGTCGGACACTGATGGAGACACTCAGGAAGAAGTTACAACTTTTAGAATGCAACTGGGCATTTCTGAATGGTTAGTGGATAAATTTATGTAGCCGGTGTGGAGTTGATTCAACTCATCGACTTGAATTGACCCTCGTTTGTGAAGCAGTTCGGCATAAAATGACGCCAACTCTCTACTACAACAACTCTTCCTCTTCTCTAAAGCAGCCCAACATGGCCTCACCCCCTTTGTTGTGTGTTCTCGGGGACAGGGTTTATGTAAATTTTGGGATTTGTGATGTCACCAACCAGGGAAGAAGCTTGTTGTAGTCCCTACCAGAAGTTTGTTGTAGTCCTTAAAAAGCGATTTCTGTAAAAGAAAATATCCCCATTTGCATTGAACTTTGAACAGCAACATTGCACACTAACTAAAGTTAAAAAAAAGTGAAATCATAATCAAGGATCACTTTAAAAAATAAATAAATAAATATATATATATTTTTTTTTATATCAATTTTGTCAGAACCTGTAGTAAATTACATGTTATTTTGTTTAGTTGTCTATTCAGAATCATGGGAGAAATCTATTTTAAACCAAAAAAAAAATCATGATTCTCAATTTATCCAGAATCGTGCAGCTCTAAAAAAAGGAGTAAGGACTACAAAGAAACACCCAACCCAACCACACAGGACAAGTCCAGAACTCTGTCCAGGTCTCAGGGTCTGTTTTTGCCTTACAGCGTCTCTTGAGTCAGCATTTATGTTCACTCCCTCAGATTGTTCCATGACCACAGCAGGATTTTTTAAAAGAGGGAGAGGACTGAGGAAACTGGTTAATGTGTTTTCAGAAAAAATATATACTGTAATCAAACACTCTATAAATGAGCTCTTCAGAAGAGTTTTCACAACATCTGTGCACAAGAATACACCATTTTAAAAATCATTTTTGAAAAATCTTTGCGTTCTGATCAATGAAAGAATACTGAAACTTTGTAAACGCAAAACTCCCTCCACAGTGAAAAAAGACCATCTACTGAAACCAAGCTGCAGTAACAACTTATCTTTCTGATATCTTGTATATCTTTCTGATATACACGTGACTTCATTTGCAGGCCAGTGATGCATCTTTCATATTCAGCAACATGGCTATCCAGTCACACTGACATACAGTAATAAGAAAGAAGTAGTACAGATGCTAGTATCTAATGAGCAAGGGCTGGGTATTGGTACAGATTTCACAATTTGATTCAATTCTGATTCCCAAGCTCTCAATTCGATTCCAATCTTGATTTGATTTGATTCGATACAATACTGATTCATTTAGAAATATTTCAGTTACACTCCTTTAAACTTTTATAAATGAACGTTCCAAGAGGGGGTTTACGTAGCGATGCCATAGAAGAACAATTTTTGGTTTCCCAAAAAACCCTTCATTAAAAGAACCATTTTTGTCTTGAAGAAACATTTTAATAATCTTAAAGGGATAGTTCATTCAAAAATTGCCATTACTTGCTCACCTTCAATTTGTTTCAAACCTGTATGAGTTTCTTTCTTCTGTTGAACACAAAAAGAAGATATTTTGATGATTGTTGGTAACCAGACAGTCGACAGCACCCATTGACTTCCATTGTATTTTTTCAAAGTCAATGGGTGCCGTCGACTGTCAGCATAGACTAAAAGATCGATCTTGGGATTAAAAAAACAAACAAACTGATTGATAGGTTTGTTAAAATGAAGATTGATTAAAATCAGGAAATTAACATTTCAACACTCATGGCAATTCATAACTATTTTATATCATTTGCATGAACTCGTAAGATCTTATTCATCCGTTTTACAATCTGTGTACTCACCACTGACGTTTAAGACCGTCATGCTTACTTTTTCCCCTAAAAATAGTACTTTTCCATACAAATCACTCTGTATGGATTCATACGAAATGCCCACCTCATTAAAAAAATAAAAATAAAAAAAAACTCATGATATGAGTGTTTGCCTATAACTCTTCACAACTCTTCAACACTTTTTAAACTATTACCTGGTTTCACAGACAAGGCTTACGCTAGTCCCAGACTAAAATGCATGTTTGAGCTGTTTAAACTGAAAGCAACTTACGCTGACATATCTTAAAATATGTTTTGTCTCAGGATGCACACCAGTAAGGCACGTTTAAAAAAAATAAAATAAAAATAAAAATACTTAAATATCCTGATTTAACTTAGGCCTACTCCTGGCTTAAAAGGTTAGTTCACCCAAAAACACAATATCTCTCATCATTTACTCACCCTCATGTGACACCCCATTGCCGGGGCAGTCGTGGCCTAATGGATAGAGAGTCGGACTTGTAACCCAAATGTCATGGGTTCGAGTCTCAGGTCCGGCAGGGATTGTCGGTGAGGGGAGTGAATATCCAGCGCTCTCCCCACCCTCAATACCATGACTGAGGTGAGACCCTTGAGCAAGGCACCGTACCCCCAACTGCTCCCCGGGCGCCGCAGCAATGGCTGCCCACTGCTCCGGGTGTGTGTTCACTGCTGTGTGTGTGTGCACTTGGATGGGTTAAATGCAGAGCACAAATTCCGAGTATGGGTCACCATTCTTGGCCACATGTCACTTCACTTCACTTCATGTTGTTCAGAACCCCCAAGACTTTCATCAAAGTCATTCCTAAGCCCCATGACGCTTTGCGCGAATTATAGGTGTAACTTCCGTTAAGCTGTAAACAATCAGTGATAGGCTCGCTCTATGAACACAATAATACGTTTAGTTTTTTTTAAAACTGGGTTCAATGAGATGCCATTATTCTACTCACCCTTCAACCAACAAACATTAAAAGGACATTTAAAAGTGTAAAAGCATCAACAAGGTACTTTCAACAGACCATGAAAAAGCGCAATTCTTTCCACAGCAATAACGGATGAATTAAATATAACTGTAGTGATATATATCTGTATTATGTAATATGTTGCCTTAATAAAAAAATGTTCATGAACTTCAGTATTGCGTGACACTATTTCAAGGTGATTTCCGTCATTTTTACAGATAATAAATTGTATTTACCTGTGAAAACAAACCTGGAAAGAGACTTGAGGATTTAAGGAGAAAAACGAAAGATTCTTCATGTGATTCCAGTGAATTATTAATGGGATTTATCGTAAATTATATCGGGAGAACAGACCACAAATGTGCAGTATGTTGTCCTTTTTCATACCATTACAGTGGAATGCAAAGGGAAAAAAGAAAATAATCACGAGGAATAGAATGCAGCGACTGAAAAGAGCTCTTGCGATATTCTTGTTATAAGATGTCATGTTAAAATACCAAGTGTTACGTTATTCTCATGATGTCTGAATATAAAACATGAAAGAAAAATTGACAGCTCATTCAGTAAAACTGGCGGATAAGCTTTATTTGTAGGGCAACCTTATGATTTGAAATGATTTGTTTCAGTTTTTTTTAAATGGAAGTTCCCCAAACCGGAAGTGCCACCCATAATTCAAAACACAGTAGGCTTGTCAGGAATAAGGTGGATAGAATAACACAAGACTCGTATTGGTTTGAATGGGAGAAAGTGCAACGCGCAATATGGCAGAATAAGTCCTGCCTTCTAAATAAGAGCCAATCGAAGAGCCAATGAGATACAAGACAACATCTCTTTATGAACTTTTTCAAGCGTCAAAAGTGTTAGTTGCGTAGCTGTCTATGGATGGAAAGAAATCGCTCAGATGAGCAAAAGTCTTATGGGTTTGGAACGATATGAGGGTGAGTAAATGACGACAGAATTTTTGGGTGAACCAACCCATTAATCTAAGCCCTGTCTTTATTGTCATAGTTCTTGTCTTTAGTCTGAACGGGCCTTTACTCAGATCACGAGTGGCTGAGCTGGCTTTGACTCTGGACGGGTGTTTTTCCCACAAGTTAACAAAACGAGCGGCCAAATCTCGCAGGGTCTGGCCAGCATCTAAGCCACCCGCCTGAACTCACTGTGAGGACAGTAATCTCTCTCTCTTCCTTGATCTATCTAGGAGAGCTTCTTAAACAGAGTCCAAAAGTCCAGCAGCCACTCAAGTACTGCGGTTTCCTCCAACTGGCCAATAAACACCTTTCCTGAAATGAGATATTCCTGAGATACCACAGTAACATTTATGACATCATCTAAGACATTCTACAACATCAGAGATAGGATTTGACATGATCAGGACTGGAGGGGTTTACAGCTAAGAGCTGATATTAACTTGTGTATCATTTCTTTCCAATAATTAGTCTTGTAGCACTTTCTCATTGCACAGTGGTCCAATATGACAATGATTTAAGGATACAGATATGTTTACAAGCACATGCTCATTCACCCTCCCAATTAACACACTAAATATAAATGCATATATAACACATTACTATTTTCTTTTAAAAGAATCATTGAATCTATCTTGTGTATTAGTGAAAATCACAATGGATCACATGATACATTACCGCAATACATACATGATTATTACCGCAATACTCTTGATATCTTGATATTTCAATACTCTGCACTGTACCTTGAACCATCTTCTGCGAACAATTACACAACGATACACCTTACAAAGATAAAGACACAGTGTTTACCATGATACAGTATAGGAGATGAAAAACCACAAACATAAAACACTCATCTGTTGCATCTATTTTATGTTTTCGCCTAAACAAAGATAAAATGTGGTCATACACGTGCATAGATGAACATGTGGATCTAAATATCTAACTAATGAACTGTGAACAGTGAACTTTACTGAGATAAATGCAATGTTAACTGACAATGTTCACAAGCTGTTTTATTGACGTCTTTCCACAGCTGAAACACTGAGTGATTACATGAGACATGATACGGTAAGTTGTACAACATACCTTTTGATGTTCATACATGTTTTTTCATGCTTCAACTTGGATTAAAGTGGAAGAAAAGAGTTGCTACAGCAATCTGTCACGTCATTTCATTTAAGAGCATCAAAACGCCATTTATTGTTCGAATTTTGTGATAAATATGGACAGAATTTGAAAGCTGAGACTTTGTTTCTTGTTAGAAGTAACAAAGCACAAAACACTTTGTGTTATTGGATGGGAGGCAAGCTACAAATAATGTTTGCTGTAGGGAAAAACTGATTCACAGGGTCAAATAGAACCTGTTTTAACATCACTATTTTTTTAACTGTTAATGCGTTATTGTCACATTAATTTCAACAGCCCTAAATTCAACACAAGAGAGATTTTCTTCACACACAGTATGATTTGCAGTGACACTTTTTTCTTCCCCCTTTTGATGATACCAATTATTGGCCGATACATCAGATGCATTCCTAGTTTACTTAAATTTATATTTGCAATTAGCTGAACTTTGACCCACATAAGTAGTACATCTTTATATGTAATTTCCTAATTGCTTCCATTGCCTTATGGTTAAAGCGTACTGCTGGATGTACTCACAAGTATTCATTGTAAACTAAAATATACTTTAATGTAATTTCTATTGAAACATATGATGTGTATATACACATTTGTAATGATGAAGTTGAAATTTAGTACATTTAAAATCTATTAAAAGTAATGTTGAATAACACTTTAAAAATGTACTTAAATGTGAAAAGTGTACACTCTAAGTATGGCCTTTCATATCAATTTTATATTATCTGCGAGTTTTTAAATTTACATTTAAGATTTGAAGTACACTACAAGTGCACATTCAATACAATTAAACACAAAGTATATCATATCCAAATAATTGTTTTAAAGACATTAAACATTGCTGTACAGAGTTGTTAAACATGTTATATCATGGAGGCCACCATGTTAAGATCACATAACCAGTGTGTCATTCCCTGATCTTCGCAAGTTTGTTTTTGAAATATTTTAGTTAATTTCATAATGCTTTAGCTATCAATAACGCTGCAATACTCTTAGCTCTATTTATTTACCACATTTTACCATGTTCAAAATCTAATCTGCACCAGATTTCCACAGATTTTCAACCAAAACAGATGCATTCAACCAAATAATGCATCTATAAATTTTATCTGTGCCTGATCATGGATAACAATAATAGTGTCTGTGAATTATGGAGCTCTAAATATTATATTAAATAATAATAATAATAATAATAATAATATTTCAGAATGAGACACAATGAGAGTGAAACATTCAGCACCTGCAGTTGTGCTAACATGGTTATCATCACAAATAGAGGTTAATTTATTCTCACATGAGAACAAAAGCGTCCATTGCATCATCTGCCCTATTTCAAAAGCAGAGCAATTTGTTACACCTATGAAACTGTAAAGCCTTGCGATGTAAAATAAACACAAGTAAAAATCAATAGTTGGCATCAGTAGATCAATGCAACATTGTGATAAAGTACTATTACCAAGCTTTGTGATATTGATTGTCTTCCTCACCTCTGAGATGTAGGGAAGGGTGTTTGGAGGGTTTAGGACAGTGAACACACAGCACTCTATTCCGCTAGTCTCACCTGTCCCCCGAGTCACAGTGTACAAATGAGGAGGATGCAGGTCATCTGTTCGGTCTCCGTGGCTATATATCAGGACTGTACCTCAACGCTACGGCCGTGACAGGACCTGAGGATGAGAAATGGTATGTCTCCGTTCCCCTGCGGCCCTGACAGATGGGCATTTACTCACTGCCCCTGACCAAGGGGAGCCGTGGGTTACTCAGGCCCAGAGAGAGTCTGCGTCTTACAGCCACTGCTTAAATACACTCAGGAAGGACAGTATGGAGGGCGCATCCATATGCAAGGGATTTTCACTTTAATAAAGCTTTCCATTATGTAATTATGCACCATTATTATTACTGCTCATGCTTAAGGTTAGGGATGTGAACCAAAGTTATATATATTTAAGGCGAGAATATAGTTTAGACCTCAGATATGCGATTTATATGTAAACATAGCGTCTATTTGAAAATTTGTTTAAATTTGTTTGATAGTGTTTAAACATGAGGCAATCTTTGGTCTTATTAATATATTACTTGTTCCAGAGCTAATAGATTTGGCTTAAGGGCTATATCAAGTTTCATAACTTTATATTTACATTAAAATTAAATCCTGTACTAACTAGAGCGCTCCTTTTGTATGTTTGACTGAACTGTTTGCTTGTGTTTATTTCCTGTTTTACTTCTTATACTGTTATAATGGCTATTGTTGTTAATTTAAATATCATTGTTCAATAAATAATATTTTATATAAATAACATGCCGTTTTTTTGGTACCGAGTCAGTGATTTCGACTTCAGTGAAAGTTACATTAATACGCCATTAGATGGCAGCAAAGTCAATCAGTCGCAAAGACTTTTATATTGAAATGGACTGAAACAAGGAAACAAGGATGTTGTTTTTACTTTAAACAACATCTTACGAGACGCAACTGACAAATGCGTTGACTAGCGCCGTCATGGGAATGTCTTAAATGTTAAAAGGACAAAGATAAAGATATCGCTTTCCTCAGCGGACATTTAAACTGATTTTGTGATTATGAATATAAGATTGACCTGAAGAATATCAGCTAGATGCAGGTAATACACTCGCTCAGGCTATCTCTCTCTCAGTTTCAATGAAGAGACTCAACGTTCCTTCGTTACTAGTTCTAAAGTGACATTTTATAATTAGTAACAGAGGCTTGGGCTCAACTGTTTAACTGTCAACTTGAGATTTGACCATCTCAACTACTACACGGTAATACGAGTGATACACAGTGATACACAGTGATATAGATAGTGATATAGATACACAGTCTTGTACAGTATCATACAGTATTGTAGACACTCTTATACACCACTGACCAGAAAAATAATGGTAAATTGCTACAGTAGTTTTGTAATTGCATTCATTTGTCACCCAGGTTTTCATTCTTGACAGAGATTGCCAGTAGTCTGATGGTATTACAATGGTTAACTGTTTTGGACATGCCATGGTGTGTGTTCCTATCATTTAATACCAAAGCTACTGCATTGTGGTACTACCACAGTACTTTTTTATTTTTTTATAAGAACTGGAAGGAGGAAAAACACATTTTGCTGATGCGTTTTTTCAGTCTGGCTCTGCACTCTCAAACAACCAATCACATCATCAGAAAGAGGCTTGTACATGATGGATACTGGAACAAAAGCGTAATTGGCATCCTTTGAGTGACTGAAGAGAAAGAACTAGAATCAGACACAATCCCCTCAACACTGATGTTGACACACACTGATGCCTGATATGAGAAAAAAAGCCCATTATTCATTCCAAAGCCGTCAGTCCAAAGAGAGAATAAGGAAAAGGGTTGTATACGAAAACACTGATTTGCACCCTTACAGTGGCATTTGCATTGAGAACGGTAGGCAGAATCTCCCTCACGCGGATATGAAACAACACGACGGCTCTGGTGGACTCAAAGAGTTTGCTCTGTAAAGCCAGCAAATTGTTCACAGAGCTCTGGGATTTTGGCCCGGTCAATAGAGCTAGCAGTGCCAGCGTTCAGGCTGAAACTGGCCCACAACTCACCACTGTAGAAGCGGATCATGCAGCTGAGGTCCGAGTTGGCGGCTTCCTGCTGGACACGGAGCGGGTCTTCATAGCCCATAGCAGTCAGGTAGTCGTAGACCATCTGAAGAGGACGCTCGGAGGGGTCCAGCCTCCTGCAAACAGGAGGAGACGGCAGTCAGAAATGAGAACAAACTGAAATACAGTATTCTAAAACTAGGGGTGTAACGGCACACAAAACTGACGGTTCGGTACGTAGCTCAGTTTTTGAAGTCAGGTTCGGTACAGCAGGGGGAGAAAACTAAACAAAATTGCTTTTTAAAAAAATAAATAAACAGTTGTTTACTGAACAAATTGTGTCTCTTTTTTAACAAAGTTTCTTAAGGATAAAAAAAAATGATCTCTGCTAATCCTGTAAACTGTATAGGGAGCCCTTACTTGCACATTACTATAATATTATAGGTTCAGAGCCCAAACTATTAGCCTAAATTCAGTTGCTATTTATAAATTGTATGCAAACTTGTAAACTGCACATAAGACAGTTTTTGCATTAACTTCTAAATCTATTTATAAAATTATGTTTTTACTCCATTTTGTTGTTGAAATATAATAATTTACATAGTGGCTGTCATTTTCATGACAGATTTATTTAAACATACATTAAATAATCAAGACAACACTAACAAATTAAGTAAAATATAATGAATATATAGGCTAAAGTTAATACAGTGCATAGATTTAGCGAAACATTATATTTACCTGGCGAACTAGCTGTGGACTCTCCTGAGGTAAATGCTACGTGACACAATGTTTACAAGCTGATTTATGACGTCTTTCCGCCGTTGAAATGCCGATTTCACGAGATATGATACGTTTCAGTAAGTTGTACTACATCTTTCAACATACCTTCAGATGTTTATTCCATAACCAGTATTAAAGAGGAAGAGATGATCGCGTTCTCTTGAAATGAGGCGCCTGTACAGTGATCTGTCACGCCACATTAAAGAGCATCAATACGGCATTTTTTGTTTGAATTTTGAGATAAAATGGACAGAATTTGAAAGATGACACTTTGTTTCTTAATGAAAGTTACTAAAAGCCGGAGCTTATTGTGATTATTGGTGGTTAATGGTGGTTAGGATACAACGCTGTATTCGTTGCGTAGATCTAATAGACCAGGGCTGGGCGGGGCACGTTCGGTACGCCACGAGAGTATCGCGGTTTTTCGGTTCGGTTTGAACGTCGTTACACCCCTATCTAAAACATAAACGAAGTGACAAATACTCAAACTGCAGACATTCAGTACCATTAAGAAGTTTGGGGTCAGTAGGTTTTTTTTGTTTTTGAAAGAATATTAATATTCAGCAAGGACACATTAAATTGATCAAAAATGACAGTAAAGACATTTATAATGTACTGTAACAAACAATTTTCTATTTCAAATAAATGAAAAAAAATTTTCACAAAAATATGAAGCAGCTGGCTGTATTCAACATTGATAATAATAAGAAATATCTCTTGAGCAGCAAATCAGCATATTAGAACGATTTCTGAAGGATCATGTGACACTGAAGACAATACAAAACAGTTATATTAAATTGCAATATTTCACAATATTATTGCTGTATTTTTGAACATATAAATTCAGCCTTGGTAAGCATAAGAAACTTCTTTCAAAAACATTAACAAATCTTACTGACCCCAAACTTTTGTACAGTAGTGTAGTCATGCATGAATAAAATTATTCTTAACTGTTACTTTCTTATTATTTTTAAACTTAAGAATAAATTTAAGAGTGCTTTGCATTCCCCAAAAACAATTAAGCATGTTCCTTTTTTCCCCTAAGATTGCTCTAAAGACTAAACTTAAGAATCTGAATTCCTGAAAAGAATGTTCTCAAAAATCATCGTAAATAACCTCTTACATTTAGAATAATCTCCAACTTGTCTTAAATCCTGAAAATTGATATGTTTAAGGGATTTATTGGGCTGTTTCAAATATTAAGCTTTACAACATATAATAAATATATTCTTAAGAACTGCACTTCAAAACATTCTTTTGAACTTAAGAAATCTTAAGAAATTTCTTAACTACTTTCTTAAGAAGAACCCCACAGAAAGTTGTAGTTGCAGATTGATGTAGAAGTCAAACATCAATCAAAATATTATACACATCTTCCACCTCTTGCTCGTTCAAGTAATTATATATGGAGCGTCTGTTATATATGCAGTTGTACTGTAAAAATTATATTATTTTTCTAAACACTTTTTATGTTTAATATTTAGTAGTAATAATAATAATAATAATAATAATAACAATACTAATATAAATCATTAATAATAAATTATTAGCCTATTTTTATATTACAGTCATATTGATATACAAACAAATTTTTGTCAAATTGTGCAGCCCTACAAACAAGTACAGCAAAGCTGGAGCTTTAAAAAAAAAAAAAAAAATGCAATTAGATTTGTTCCCCAAATCATTCAGTACTAGCCAATAATAATTTTTTACAACAATTGGACAACCAAAAAGTCACTGATATTTTCAGTAAATTTTCCTGAAAGAGAAAGTGTGATTTTAAATTAAGTTTTTTTTTTTTTAAAGTAGAATTGCATATAGATGGCCTTAAAGCCACAAAACCCCATTTTTGATGAGGTTTCCAATAAGTTATTCGCCACAAATATGGACAGACTGGTGAGCATTATATGTAAAAGTTTCACAGGCAGTATATAACGTTTATGGCACAATATTCAGTAAGTAGTAAGCAAGTATTGAACATCTAAAAAGTTACAAAAGTGCAAATTCCATGTGGGCCAACACACAGCCCTGTGCAAGTATCCTAGCTCTTAACAAGCGTGATAACACACAGGTGTTTCGATTTAAGATCAGACTCTGTACTAACATCCTCCAGCAGTGACTCTCCCTCAGAGTTGGGTGTTTTCCCAGCACGGCAGACAGATAATATATCCCAATCCAGAGGGATCACGTCTAGTCCAACTCAATATCTCAACATTCATTAAAGAAGTGAAAGAACACCGAGCTCATGGCGTCTGACAATATTCCCTTTAAACAAAGCAAATAATCAGTCTGCCCATCTGACTCGATGATCTGTTCGTGATGTGACGGCATCCTGCTTTTTATTAAAACTGTCCGGCCTCATATTCATCCACCTTCCGCCTTTCTCTCCCTGATTAAATCATTATCTCATTCCACAGCTCTAATCCTGCTAAATTAAATGGTTTTACAATAAGATCCCATTATTTAACATTACGGAATGTTTACACAACAATGATGTACTAAAAATGAAAAAGTTTTTGCTTTGAGTTTTTGAAGTTTCACGTACAGACGACAACGTTGTCAAAACGATCCCCGCTCACACGGATCCGCGAAAACAACTAAAAATTACCTGTATTATTCATGCCAGGCCAGTAGCTGGCGATGTCACTTTGTAAAGAAACACTATGCGCCTATGGAATGAACACGTAATATGTCACAGTTTTCGCAAATTCGCGTTTTTGTAGTTTACATGGAAATGATAACAGTATCTTTTTCAAAAAGTTGCACTTTAAAACCCGTTTTTAAAAGTTTGCATTTTCAGGCCCCCAAAACACCATTGTCCTGTAAACGAATGGCCAAAATGCATAAAAAAATTGTCCATCTTTAGCTGAAAATGGTAAAGTAAACATCCCCTTAGTTAATGCATTAACTAACATTAACTAACAAGGAACAATACAATCGTAATGGTATTTATTCCTCTTTGGTAAAGTTAATAAAGAAAAATACAACTGTTCATTCATGGAACTGCTCATGGAACTTTTGGTTTTAATAATGTATAAGTAAAAGTTTAAATCAACATTTACTAGGGCTAGTAGACAATATACATCATTACCGTGGTATAAATTGTCTATCGTTGGAGATTTTGCTATATCATGTATATGGCGGTATGTAAACATATAGCACTACTGACACTTCAGAGTAATGAAAAGCATTAATGAGAATATAAAGAGTGGGTCATGCTTGATGTTAAAGAGTTATATATATCCTGAAAAGAAGCTCTGTGAGGTGCTTGTGCTGAGTGGCACACTGCCAAAGTGCAGACACAGAAAGCTGCCTCTCTCAGAAGGCATTTGCAAATTTGGGACATGCTCGATGTTAAAAAGTGTTATTAATCACAATAAGCAGTGAAAAAGAACTCAATTAAGTGCACATGCTAACTGACACAGAAAGCCGTGCCTCTCAGCATGCGATCACAAATTAAGTTCTCTTTCACGTCTTATTGCACTTGAATGGTCGAATACACATGCAATTATGTCAAAATGCCCATTGTGTGAAGTATTCATGTTTATATTCACAGCTGGTTATGTCTCAAGTGAAAGTAAACAGCTGGGTGCAAACAGGATGTGTATCAGAATGGAGTTTGCTCTTAAAGTGACAGCAGCCTAATATACCTGCCGCTCTGTGTTATTAATGTGAATCAAACGAAATAGAAAATAACTTACTGCTCTTGACTAAATAACTTTTTTTTTTTAGCTTTAATAAGAATACATTTATATTTAATTCATACAGTAAAGACTATACAATATTTTATTTATACATTTGATTACTACATTTATGTACTAATTCCAACTAGGGCTGTCACAATAATTAAATAATCGTCTCACCGCGATTGTTTGACCTCATCGCGGTGATTTTAGATCACCGCGAAGTCCGCAATGATGCACACGTCTCTCTCTAAAAAACACAAGAGGGCGCTGCAGCACCTGCAGCATCCCTACATCCACCACTCTGGCTGCACGCAATACAGTGCTCTGACGTCAGTATCATCAGAGTTGTACATCCACGGGTAAAATGGATCTAGTTTTAAAGCCGAATACGACGGCACCGATCTGGAAGTATTTTGGTTTCAAACCAGATGACAAAGGGCAACCAAAGGACAATGAGAAGGCAATATGTCGTATGTGTAAAAGAGAAATATCCGTGAAAAGCGCTAACACCACAAACTTACGGACTCACCTGAAGACACATCACCCCACAGAATTCGCCGAAATCACGAAGACATCCGCGACCGCGCATCAGTCTCGTCAATTGACCCTTCGCCAGGGGTTTGATTGACAAGCGATCTAACCAATCAGAACGCCGCATCCGCCATTTTGTCCGACAAAGCAGCCAGTAGTTAGAAGATTAACCTCGGTGGAGTTAAACTTGAAAAATTGTGCATATTGACGTCTTTCCGCGTTTAAAACAACATTCATTCTGATGTTCATTTATGTTTATTTGATGCTATAAATGGACTAGTAGGAAGAGATGATCGGGTAACGAGCCTCTTGAGCTGAGGCGTTACAGCAATCTGTCACGATCATGGTCACGACATATTAAAGAGCCACAAAACGGTTTTTATTGTTTGAATTTCTTTAATAACTACACAGTTTGAAAGCTGGGACTTTGTTTAATGTCATAAGTAACCTGCTTTGTCTTCTCTGTCGATGTGTTGTCAGTGTCCTCTTTGCTCCGCGATGTATTTTTCACAGCGTGTGGCGTGACAGCGCCACGGCTTGTCGGACAAAGCAACAGTAACTAAGGGGGGCGGGTCTTTGCGGAGCGATCAACTAAGTATAAACGAGACAGTTTCAGATGGCGCTCTTTGACTGATTGCAAAAGAGATATTATGCCGTTTGTATAGTAGAATTGACTACTAAGGCCTGTTCTGTTATAGGCAGTTTATTTTTGATTGCATCTTATTTCAGTTGTTTTTCAGATACTTTATTGTGTTTATTTTTGATAAAGAATTTTCAGTTTTTTAAACATATATTCATTAAAAATACTTTTAAAAATGTGTTATGTGTATTGTGCATTAATATTTACTGCTAGGAAAAACTTTAAAATGTAATCAAATTTAATTTAAATAATCACAACAATGTGTGAAAATTATTTCATGAACAAGCAAAAAATGTATGAGAATTAAACGTCAAAGCAATAAAACAGACAATTAATCGTCATAATCGCCAAAGCCCTAAAACAGGCAATTAATCGTCATTATCGCCATGATTTATTAGACAATTAACCGTCAGCCAAATTTCATAATCGTGACAGCCCTAATTCCAACTACATTAAATCAACCTATTGCACCTGAAAAACTTAATTTCTTTAATTCTTATTTTTTGTTATATTGTATTTGTCCTATTGTTTGTAATTTGCTTCTTTTTTCTTAATTTTAATAACAGAAATTAGATAATATAACTATATTGTGATATACATCATTATTGTGAGATAAAATCTCATATCGTGAAATAAGAATTTACTAACATTTACTAAGATTAATACATGATTTAAAAGTATTTTTTATTGTTTTTTATTTTACAGTGAAATGGTGATTTCTTATTTTGTTTAATATTTATTTTACCGGTAGTAAAAACAGCAATAACCATAATAAAAAAAAAATACAAAAATTATTATTTTTATTTTAGTCATGTTGATATATAATCATAAAACTTTTGGCCAAATCGTGCAGCCCTACAAAAAAGTACAGTGAAACTGGAGCTTTAAAAAAAAAAATAAATAAATAAATTTGTCAGGAATATATAATTAGATTTTTTCCATAAATCGTTCAACGCCAATAATGTTTTGTACACAACCAATAAGTCATCAAAACTTTTTGGTCAATTTTCCTGGAAGAAAAAATTAGATTTTAAATCAAATTAAAAAAATAAATAATTGCATTTAGATAACCTTAAAGCCACAAAACTCCATTTTTGATGAGGTTTCCATTAACGATAATTCACCGTCCAGCCTCATAATCGCCCAAGTGCACAGCGCCACCACCTTTCTCTCCCTGATTAAATCGTCATCTCATTCCACCGTTCTAATCCAGTTAACAGCTCCTCGTGGCTCCGAAGCAGATAAACCAGTGAACGCTGCAAACCCGTGACCCATAGCCTGGCACTACCAGAATGCAGCTGCTCCGACCCACATGCTTGCCTACAGACCTGTCAGATGTCCTCATGTTAAAGCAGAGCAGGGGTCCGTCGGCGGCCCCGCACCTTCACGGCACAAGCCCAATTCAGCTTTGCTCTTTGCTTTTAGAGGCAGAGTACAGCTGACAAGGACACTTTAGGGATTTAATGCTTTCTTGCTGCTTACCTGAAGTGAAATAAATAGTAGACCTGAGAAAGCGCACACACACAGACACATCAGCAGATGTCCCTGCGAGCTGCCCTAATGTGCAGCCTCCTCACAGCTAATTCAGCTTAGCTGCCTGGCTTTACCTCGGCTCAGGGCTGGACTGCTTCCTGCGAAATAATGTGATTTCAGCCATCTCAGCCGCAGCCCAGTCATTCCCAGAAGGGCACAGAGAGGGGAAAGCATGACTTGCTTCTCTCTCTTTGTCAGGCGCACCTTAAAAAACCACCACAGAAACTACAGACGACAGACACTAGAAACACTCAGAAGGAAGCACAAACGTGCCTCAAGAGTACAGGGAGTGTTGCAAATGACTGCATATTCCATGTTTTGCTGTTATCTTGCTAAGCTGCTATTGCAAATGTTCATAATTTAGAGTTAAAGGTGCAGTAAGCGATTTCTGAGAAACGCTGTTGAAAGTGGATCGGACCAATCACCAAAACACACTCGTAGCCAATCAGCAGTAAGGGGCGTATACACTCATGATGGGGGAGGTCCCTGTGCTGCATAGCATGTTAGTGAATATGGGGGCGGAGCTATCAAGATAGGGGCGTGTTTGTTTTGGTGATTTCAAATATCAACAGCTTTTCTCAGAAATTGTTTACTGCACCTTTAAAGGATTAGTTCACTTTTAAATGAAAATGTCCTGATAATTTACTCACCCCCATGTCATCCAAGATGTCCATGTCCTTCTTTCTTCAGTCGAAAAGAAATTAAGGTTTTTGATGAAAACATTCCAGGATAATTCTTCATAAACGATACCAGACGAGGAATAAGGGTCTTATAGCGAAACGATCTGTCATTTTCAAATTTTTTTTAAATGTATATGCTTTATATAAACAAATGACCGCCTTCCAAGTGGTTCCGCCAAAACCACACTTTCGTATTCTTCAAAAAGCTTACGCTGCATGTCCTACACCTTCCCTATTCAACTTACGGGGAAAAAAAACGGACCTGGCGATGCGTTCGTTCCGTAAGTTGAATAGGGAAGGTGTAGGAAGTACAACGTAAGCTTTTTGAAGAATACGAAAGTGTGGTTTTGGCGGAACCACTTGGAAGGTGGTCATTTGTTTATATAAAGCATATACATTTAAAAAAAAATAGAAAATGACATATAGATAAGACCCTTATTCCTCGTCTGGTATCGTTTAAAGCCCTTGGAAGCTGCACTGAAACTGTAACTTTGACCTTCAACCGTTTAGAGACCACTGAAGTCCACTATATGGAGAAAAATCCTGGAATTTTTCATCTAGTACCTTCATTTCTTTTTAACTGAAGAAAGAAGGACATGGACATCTTAGATGACATGGGAGTGAGTAAATTATCATGAAATTTTAATTTAAAAGTGAACTAATCCTTTAAGGCCCATTCATACCAAGGGCAATAACTATAACAATAATGATAAAGATATATTTCTAAAATATTTTCAATATAAAAGAATAGCAGAGTCCACACCACAACAGGAAAACAATATGGAATCTTTTTTTTTTTTTTTNTATGGAATCACTTTTTTTTTTTTTTCCCCAGCTGACATAGAAGCTATTTTGAAAAAAAGTCTCTGTTGTTTTGTCCATAAGGGAAGTCAATGGCCACCAAAACTGTTTGGTTACCAAAATTCTTCAATATATCTCCACTCGTATTGTGCAAAAGAAAGAAAGTAAATGTCAAAATTTTCATTTTTGGGTGAACTATCCCTTTAAATACGTCTGCTATTTCCAGGAACGGGAAACTACTTTTAAATGACTCAAGTAAATCACTCAACAACCAGATTTTTGAACCAGAACCATTGACACGGTGAGTGCAATTTTCTTTGCTGACAATTTTCTTTGTTGATTTATTTAAAATTGAAGCCAATAGCCTTTACTTTACCCTCAGCAAAAACATTTGCTGACTTGCTAATTGCTCTTGGTTTTGAGGAGAGATCATTTATATTCTTGAGGGCAGTTTTTTGGAATTTGAAAAAAAATATATATAAACATCTGCATACAAGATCCTCATTTAAAATGCATATATCTGCAAAATGTTAATTTTGTGAACTTTCAGGATACATTAGCATATCCACCTCATGTTTCAATGTGTAGGTAAGCTATTTTCTGTGAATGTGATATGACTGAATCATTAGCTGCTATAGGTAAAAAAAAAC
>RJVU01052005.1:4496630-4509148 GCA_003731715.1 Anabarilius grahami
TAATAATAATAATAATACACATAAATCAATAAAATAAACAAACAAAAATATTTATTTAACCGGTTGTTCCAAACCTGTATGACTTTCTTTTGTGGAATAATAATAATAATAATAATAATAATAATAATTAAAAAATCTAGTGCAATCAATTTTAGAACAATCGTTCTGTCTATAGATCATTAGATCATCAATGATTCATCATCATTACTAACTTTTAACATGTTCTACCAAATAGGCAGCTGTTATGACATATTTCTACCATTTATGCTCCTTTTGTGTATTTTTGTTTACCCATATAAATATTTTTGGAATAGTATCTATCAACTAAAGGTCATTGCTAAATCACCTCTAATTTCTGATCAGATTTTACCAATTTCTCATGCATAAAGTCTTTTATGTACTGTATATGTTGACTCTACTCATTACTCTGCATTGCTCAATCAAGTAATGCAGTAATAATAATAATGAGCATAAAGATATTTAATCTAATCTAAAGATCATAGCTGACTCACAGTCATATTTCAAATCAAATGTTTCACTGTTATTATGTCTCTAGCATCTGCATAGGTTTACGGTACTTATGTCATTATTATTATTATTAGATCATTATGTATATCACATGACATATTTGACATTGTTAATAATGACAAATGAGAACATCATTGGATCCTAATGCTGTTGCTGTGAATAATAAAAATGTATTTTTCAAATAGATAAGAGTAACTAGATAAGACAGCATAACTAGAAGAATGCATTGGTCTAATAATAGGCAAAAAAGCATTGTAAACTCATCAAGGTAACCCTGCTTATGCAGTTAGAGGAGGAGGAAGCAACTGACATCGTATTTTAGTTATGATTATCTATTACAGTGCCTGAACATAATGACGGGCATATTTCCTGTAGGCATAATATGTGAGGTGTGTTGTGAAGATAATGGCAAAGGCATTGTCACGTAACACACAGAGGTGGCGTTCACACAGCACACGTTCTTGCATTCATAAACAGCTGAAGTGCAATGGAACATAACGCAAGGGTTTCAAGATATGGCAAGCTGTTTTAATATTTATTTAATTAAAACAACTGTCTATTGTATGTTTTAGTACTTATTTTTATTACTAACCGTAAACCCGCAAGATTATGTTAAATTAGAATTAAGTTAAATTAAAATAGATAAGTGTCTCTGACTAATTAAAAATAACAAAATTTGTTTTCCAGGGGTTTAGCTTTACATGTGCAAATAGCAGCATAAACAACAGAACATGANTGTGGGTAGATCTCAGCAGTAGCATGTAACGCAGTCACTCTTATTAGCCACTTTGGTGGGTTGAATTTTATATAGCCTATAATATATACATTTTTTCAATTGTAGTCTTTTTAAAAAGGCACCTGAAACAAACTAAGTGCAATGTAGTGGTGTCAAAAATATAGATTTTTCGCTACATCGATACTGAAATATTTATTTTTAGTCACTTTTTAGTCACGTGACAGTAGGGCTGTCCCCGACTAAAGATTTTTCCAGTCGACTAGTAGTCGTTCATTTAAGCCATTAGTTAACTAATCACATGTTTATATTAATTTAATTACTTAAATATGGGGCGGAATATATGACTCAAGCACTCAAGCACACACATAAAGTGCACTGGCAAAAGTAATAATTATGAATGTGTTGGAAAAAATAGCATGAAGACATTTTACTTGTTTATTTATTAATAAACTAGTGTTTTCTGTGTCAGTGTTGGCTGCAAAGATGAAGTTGACGATGCTGACTCGTCATCTCCACAGATGTAATCACGTGGATTACAATCAGAGAGTACTTGTTTTCGATTCGAATTTGTTTAAAAGTAGATATTTCAAGCATTCTATAGATATATTTCTCATGTCTGTGTCTGAGGCAAGTAGCCTATACGCTGAGTTTCCGTTCATTTATGTGACGCGCTGCTGTTCAGGGAGACCGAGACGGCAGAAAGCGCATCCTGTTTGTTTTCTTTATTTTACAAAACCACAACGTTTTGTTGTTATTGTAAGTGTACACAAATAAAAGTTTGGAATGACTTATTACTTTTATCTGTATGACAAAAAATGACAGAGTATTTTAAGTTGAAAGAAAAAAAATTCAAGTGATCGCGCCGGCACCTCCATGTCATGCAGTAAGCGTGCTAATACTTCAGATTCCACACTCTTCACAAACACTTGAATATGTGCCTAATAATAGCGCACATTTATCTAGGTTAACGTTAGAGCGAGCTGCCAAGTAAAGTTGCTACTTACATGTTTTAAATGACAAGCCATATTTTTTTTCTTCTGCAACTAAAGTCCTGGGTATATACTTCGTATTTTTACACAGTCGACCGCACAGCCTTGCAAAGTATACTTAATTTGACTCGTACGTGTACACAGGCGTTCGACGCATGTGCAGTTTTGAGCAATCTCTCGTCATGAGATACAACCCATGTAAATATATGTGTATTCTTTCATGCTAGAGTTGTACAAATGAGGGTACTTTCTAACCTCTTCGCACAATCTACATATCGGCCTCCATTGTCGCTGTAGCTTGCATGCATTCCGGTCTGTTGTTTACAATGCAGGTTTTCTTCGATTACCTTGTGAATCGATGCCCCCAGGGCATGGTTGCCACCTTGTGGATAAACTAATTACTGCAAAAAAATAAAAATTTACTGCACATATGCGAACTGCGCGTACAAAGTACACGTGATTACAAAAATACGGCAGTGTGCGTACTCTTCTGATGACAAAATTCGCGTCACGCGCATTGTACGCTGACCCTCGCGTATACGTGAAAAGTGAAGTATACTTTGGGCTTAACCAACTACTAAAATCTTGTTCGACTAAGCCTCTTCTAGTCGACTATTAGGGGGCAGCCCTACTTTTCAGTTTTTCCTTTTAAGAGTTAAACACTTTTAAAAGGCTTACTTAATTGTGTTAAGAAACAAAGTCATGAAAGTGTACTCTATTTAAAGGGTTAGTTTACCCAAAAATGAAAATTCTGTCATTACTCACCCTCATGTCGTTCCAAACCCATAAGACTTTCGTTCTTCTTCAGAGCACAAATGAAGATCTTTTTGATTAAATCTGAGAGCTTTCTGTCCCTCCACAGGCAGCCTTTGCAACTGAAACTGACGCTTCAAAAAGTTCATAAAGACATCATAAAACTAATCCACATCAATTGTTCCAAATTTTCTGAAGAGACTTGATCACTTTTTATGATGAACAGTCTTTTTACTCACATTGAGTCTTTTACTCACATATAAACATTGATCAGCGAACATAAACAGATGCTTAACCGAACCTGCTTGCCGAAGCTCAAACGTGCTGTGTAACACATCTTTGCGCTTCCGTTTACCATAACTGATGTGTGAGTTGATGAATATTGATGTGAATATAAGCCTAAATTCAATCTGTTCATCATAAAAAGCTATCGAGTCAGAAAATTTGGACTAAACCACTCAATACATATGGATTAGTTTTACGATCTCTTTATGAACTTTTTGAAGAGTCAAATTTTTAATTGCTATATGGAGGGACAGAAAGCTCTCCGATTTCATCAAAAAGATCTTCATTTGTGTTCCGAAGATGAACGCAAGTCTTACGGGTGTGGAACGAACATGTAATTAATGACAGAATTTTCATTTTTGGATGAACTAACCCTTTAAGAACACTTAAGTGGTCTTTTATTTAATTAATATTACATTATCTGCAATTACCGTTCATTTTTAAGTACACTACAAGTGCACGTTCAATACATTTACACACAATTCTTTCTAAAAAAAAAAGAAAAGAAGAAGGCAGTACTGACAAAAGGCTAGAAACGCCCCTGGCCACTGGTTTGAATCAGCAAAATCTTTACTGTATGAAATCACTGAGCGGTGTGTCAGATATAGTTTTAAGGAATACATGTTAAAACAGCTTGCCATACTCGATACGCGTTTTTAAAAGTAGAACTAGACTACTTTTCATTTGACATTTGTCAACGCTGGTCAGGGCGCGAGTTGCTGAAAAACAGCAAAGCCCAAAGATCTGACGCAGGTGTATATAGACTGAAATAGCAATTACAAAAAGCGCCCTGTGAGAACGCCCCCTAACAGGTTACAGGCGTTACACCTAAACTATTCTGATGATACAGCCAATACAACATCAAGTGAGAACAATCTCGAGATGGCATTACTAATCCACACCGTCTATTACCACAGGCTGTCCCACAAAACCTACTGAACCGCCTACATAGACAGCAACATCGGGAATCACAGGCGCGTTCGCAGCCCGCTCAGCTCACAGACGCGGAACGCGCCTATGATGCCCAAATCTGCTGTCTAGGCAGGGAGCTCACTAGATTTTGAGACAAGGCGGCGTGTGAAAGTGTTATACAGATAATTGCTGATGCAGTTCACGGATTCACGCGTACTTTGGCCCTGTCGCTTAACAGCAACGCTGCGACCTAAACGGAACTGGATCTGATACCTTTAAAACGCGTATTCCTGTTCCTGCTCGGGCTGTCGGTGCGGCGGCTCGGTCAGATGCCGCTTCATGCAGCACCGGGTTCAGCGCTGCTCCGCTGCCCGCCCGGCCATCCTCCACATCAGCTGCATTTCTACGCTCCGTGTCGGCACTCTGGAGCGACCGCGCTGTGCTTTTCTCGTCCTTCATTTCGCCTACATTTGACGTCTTTCAGCACAGAAATGCAGATGTAGAAAAGCAACTGGCGAGTGATAAATTCCAGTACAGGAGGCGGTAGAAAAAGCCC
The DNA here is from genome assembly GCA_003731715.1 of Anabarilius grahami. Lineage (NCBI taxonomy): Eukaryota > Metazoa > Chordata > Actinopteri > Cypriniformes > Xenocyprididae > Anabarilius > Anabarilius grahami. The sequence goes on from RJVU01052005.1 coordinate 4,501,390, forward strand.
ATCCTGATTTGATGAGACGCCATAGTGGGACTGAAGCTCACGGCTGTCAAATAAACCCAATCAATAAACATAAGGGGGCGGCGCTACTTACTATTCATAGACACCTCCCATTCCTGTACTTCCGTTACTGAATTATTCATGAGGATAAACTGGTGATTTGGAATGGATCGCGTTAAAGGGGTCGATTAGCCACAGTTTATTATCAGTCACATTTAATTCAGAATTCAGCACAGTTACTGAGCCAGAAGAGGGGGGGGGGGGAACGATGTTTGTGCTTTAGTTAATCAATACCCATTTAGTTCCTATTGTAAGAGTTTCAGATAAACATAAAAGTTACACTTCCTTCATTAGTTCTGTATATCTGGCGAGATTTGGAGTCCTGCACTCTTATCGAGAATCACTGAACTCTGCCACCCATACTGGAATGATTATCTCTTCTTGTGCAATGTGTTTTGTGCAAGTTAAACTTTAAACTGAACATACATTTTGTAGCAGGCTATAAATCACAGTCATATTGAGGTACATTTTTACATCAACTCTGTGATGGTAAACTTAGTTGGGTAACAAATGAGGACTGGATGCTTACCAGGAGTTTGATAATATATTACATAAAACTGGGTTACTTTAATGTTCTCAGGATTGACATCCATTAAAAATAACAGACTTTCTTTTTTTTCTTTTTTTTTAATGAAGGTCACATTAAACCTGTCGGAATTTTTATTGTGTATCTATAGATTTTGTCTGACCTTTTTCCTGGACCCAGACTTTTAATCTTAAAATCCATAAAGAGATTTAGACTTATATCAGCTGTCTCTCATTTGTAGTGTCATTTCCGCAACCACAACCAACAAGTTTGGCACTAATTACATTTTATCAAAAGTTAGAGTACCTTGAGAGATTGGGGTGACATGTGTGACATAATGTGTGAAAGAAACCATGTAAAATCTAGGTAAATGTGAGCAGAACTTTTTTTTATTGTGCGTAATTTTCAACCAAGCTGTGATTTTGTCCACATGTTGGAAATTAGTGGAAAACTTTTAAATTACATGTTTAAAGGGTTAGCTCACCCAAAAATGAAAATTCTGTCATTAATTACTCACCCTCATGCCGTTCCACACCCGTAAGTCCTTCGTTAATCTTCGGAACACAAATTAAGATATTTTAGTTGAAATCCGATGGCTCCGTGAGGCCTGCATAGGGAGCAATGACATTTCCTCTCTCAAGATCCATTAATGTACTAAAAACATATTTAAATCAGTTCATGCGAGTACAGTGGTTCAATATTAATATTATAAAGCGACGAGAATATTTTTGGTGCGGCAAAAAAAATAAATAAAACGACTTATATAGTGATGGCCGATTTCAAAACACTGCTTCAGGAGCACTATGAATCTTTTGTGTCGAATCAGATGTTCGGAGCGCCAAAGTCACGTGATTTCAGCAGTTTGGCGGTTTGACACGCGATCCGAATCATGATTCGATACGCTGATTCATTGTGCTCCGAAGCTTCCTGAAGCAGTGTTTTGAAATCGGCCATCACAATATCAGTCATTATTTTGTTTTTTTTTGGCACACCAAAAATATTCTCGTCGCTTTATAATATTAATATTGAACCACTGAACTCACATGAACTGATTTAAATATGTTTTTAGTACATTAATGGATCTTGAGAGAGGAAATGTCATTGCTGGCTATGCAGGCCTCACTGAGCCATCGGTTTCCAACTAAAATATCTTAATTTGTGTTCCGAAGATTAATGAAGGTCTTACGGGTGTGAAATGGCATAAGGGTGAGTAATAAATGACAGAATTTTCATTTTTGGGTGAGCTAACCCTTTAACATTTTCAGAAAAACCTGTTCGCTTACATGGTTCATTAGCTGAGACCTTTGTCTACAAATATATCAGTTTAAAAATAATGTTTTATTAAATAAAAAAACTTCTTAAACATGTTTTGTCCCTTATCTCAAGAATCGGAGATATATATAAAAATATTTGCAATCATGATAAAACATTTCCTGATGTCATCCCTTCAGATAAAGGCTTCCAATCCATGAGGTGTTAAAGGTCATTTTTATTAACCGTTACATTCTGTTTAAGGTCTGAGAGAAGTTAGTTTAAATAAATACTTATTAAAGTATCAGGCTTTATTGATTTTTCATCAGACCCTAGATATAAAACATGAATAAACGCAATGAATTTTCACATGCTAAAACCCTCTAATTGGTGTACATTATGCAGATCTTGCCCTTTGCTTATTCAATTTTGCTTTATTGTAATTGAATGACTCGAATGATAAGCAAAATTACTATTTAACAATAACCTTTTGGAAAAGTGCATGCTTAAACTCTTAAAAAAATAAAGCTTAGTTATTGGCATATACGGTTCTATGAATCATGAACACCTAACTTTCCCATTACACAAAAGGTTATTTTTAGTGGAAAAAAGGTTCTTTAGATTTTTTAAATGTTCACACCAAGATAAAAAAAACACCTTCTGTTCACTGAAAGGTTTTTTGGAGAACCAAAAATGGCCTTCCAATGGCATCGCTGTGAACCCCCTTTTTAATTTGGCTTAAAAAGTTTAAGTAATTTCTGTCTGATGGGTTTGATTGGGTTGGAGGACATTTTATAAGAATCTGAATGGGAAATAACAGGTTGATTATTAATTCACTATTAATTTAACAGCACTGCTGTCCGCTCAACAAAATATTAGAGGGTTAAGATGAAAAACAATAGAATATGAAAGATTATTTTATAATTCCGTCTACATTCTACTAAAGGACATCCGGAATAATTGCTTTGCCTTGGCTTTCGTGACATGTACTACTGCAGTTTCAAAGTTTAACACAAGAGGGTGACAGCAGACTACCGTTTCCAAGCTCAAACTAGATCATTCAGAATGGTGCTTCACAGAATCTGTTCAGTTACAAATGAAGAAAATAATTTATTTCCAAAACACAACGACAGACATCAAGTTTGACTGTTTATTATTCCTTTTGATCATTTTCTCCAACCCAAAGACAATAATACACAGCATAAGTCTAAAATATCCCATGTTATTTTCATCCATCACAAATTCTTTTCAGTCCAACACTCATTCCTCGAGGACATGGGACTGCGATTCAGTTCAGCATGTCAGACTCATTGGGGGTCATCCGGCCCTCCTGCACAAGTTCAGATGTGGTTGAATAGCAAGTGTAAAATATCTGAGAAGGGGGCACATGAATAGATATACTTCAAAAACAACCGATACCTTTACAGATTACAAAGGGATTCTGATGGAGAAGGCAATCATCCAAGCATGTGATACAGTGTCCACCTGGTCAAACAGTTACACCCAAACAAATGATGCTCAACTCCCCCTGACGGACCACTTCCTGCACAAGAAAATCTGCTTCCCGATGGAAGATGAATGAGAATCAACAGTATGTTTCCAAATATACAAAGGTCTGTGCATGTATCGCAAGATATAGTGAACAGTGGTGACTTAAGAATTCGAACTTAGCTTGCATTACGTCAGGAAGTTTACATAAAGAGTAGAAATGACAATATTTACATTGCTTTTTTCACATGCGGCTGAAAAGAAAAAATCATCGTTTGGTGTTGGGAAACTTGCTGAGAGACTTAAGCTCATGGATGGTTATTTCGCCCTCTTCAACACACTATCATCTTTGCCTGACAAAGTAGTGTAAAAAGCAGCAAGAGTGGAAAAAGCCATACTTTGAAACTTTTCTTGCGCAGTGCAATTTCATAGCCATTTAGTATTGTTATGCACCTCACGACTGCAGGCCGCCGTTTAATGTACCACCCCCACATTAAGTTCACTCAAGAGTCATGGAAACATTCAAGGACAAGGCCATGATTTCACACCAGGGCATTTTATCTGAAGTCGTGCCTCAACTCCATGTGCTTCAAAAAGACTGGGAATATTGGTCAGATGTGAGAGTCTAAAACACACGGAAATACCGAAAGATGTGTTTTATTTTTGTTGAGAAAACAGTAACTTTAAACTTTGGATTCAAGCTTACCTCAACATATCAATGTTACTATAAAGAGGTCTGAAGGTAGTTCACGTTATTCAAAACCTGTATGACTTTCTTCTGTGGAACACAAGAAGCTTCAAGTGATAGTTCACCCAAAAATGAAAATTCTGTCATTAATTACTCACCGTCATTTCGTTACAAACCCGTAAGAATTTAGTTCATCTTCGGAAGACAAATAAAGATCTTTTTGATTAAATCTGAGAGATTTCTGTCCCTCCTTAGACAGCTACATAACTACCACTTTGGTGCTTCAAAAAGTTCATAAAGAGATCGTAAAACTAATCCTTATGAATTGAGTGGCTTAGTCCAAATTTTCTGAAGAGACTCGATCGCTTTGTTTGAAGAACTTAGGCTTTTATTCATCAACGTACACATTAGTTCTGGTAAACAGAAGCTCAAGCATGTTTGACGTGCGAGAACCAATGGGGGTTCATTAATGTGCATCAAGCAGGTTCGGTTGAGCTTCTGTTCGTTGATCAATGTTAAAATGTGAATAAAAATTAAATCTGTTCATCATAAAAAGCGATTGTGAATCTTCAGAAAATTTGGACTAAACCGCTCAATTCATATGGATTCGTTTTACAATCGCTTTATGAACTTTTTGAAGCATCAAAGTTTTAGTTATGTAGCTGTCAAAGGAGGTACAGAAAGCTCTCAGATTTCATCAAAAAGATCTTCATTTGTGTTCTGATGAATGAAAGTCTTATGGGTTTGGAACGACTTGAGGGTAATTAATGACAGAATTTCAAAATCATTTTTGGATGAAGTAACCCTCTAAGAATTTGAAAAATGTCTCCATACAATTAAAATCAATGGGGTCCAATCTCGTTTTTGACTCAAAATCTTTAAAATATCTTTTTATATTCCCCAAAAGAAAGTAATATGGGTTTGGAACAATATGAGGATAAAACAAATAATGATATATATCTTTTGGGTGAACTACCCCTTTAAAATCGCATCATTATGTCTGAGTAACTGGGAAGAACATGAGAAAAATCAGCTCCAGGCCACCATATCGAGAGAAGTTACACCCGTGTCTGTATGCAGCATTTCATTCTTTCAGTAGTACATGACTGCGATACACATCTACTAAAAACAAATGCGAACTCGAGATCATGTGCACATTACACCCCCCTAACTGAACGTCATAGGTCTTCAAATGGGATTTTTATTTGATTTGATCTTTTTTATGCGTTTTACAATTATATACAATATACAGGCAGCACATAGTACATTTTCTTTCCAATGAACAATCAATCAAACAGGTAAGTTGTTAAATTAGACTATTTTCTGAGGGAGAGCTTCAAACATTATACACTGTGCAGTACTGACAGGAAGTCTTAGAAAATGGGATCTTAAAAAGGGATGAAAAGAACAAGCTGATGCATCTTAAAAGCCCTCAGTATGTACAGAAAAAGCCAAGAAATCCAAAGAATCGCAACAAAAGACAGACAAAGAAGCTAATAGAATGAAGTCGTTTTTCTCAATATACATAACATTGCTAAAAAATATTTCCCAAGCCCAAAAGAACACCTCTTGATTTGGTCACCAGACTTCAGTGTGGCATAGCGAATGTAATTACGCAAAGTGAAGAAGATAAAAAATGAAGAGCAGCGAGAGATGACGCGAGGATGCGGACGCTAAGGGTTTCCACCGAGAGCATTTCAATGACTTGATGAAACAGTAAGTACTCTTCCCAGTTGACAAAGACAAAGACAAAAAAAAAAAAAAAAAGAAAAAATANAAAAAAAAAAAAAAAAAAAAAGAAGACAATGTGAGGTATATTCAGGTTAATGTTGCGAACCGCCTTTGGAAGCTGCAAGAAGAGACAGCCTGCACACAAACTAACACACGTTGACAGTTCGCACTTGATATTTGACTCAAGACGCCCTCTGAATCAGAACTCGAATGAAATGACAGCAAAACAAAAAAGTCCTCTACTCTTCAGACATCACGCTCTTGCTCTTCCTGTAACGAGAACCGCTCGTCTCGCAGACGTCTGAGGGTTTTCTTTTAACCGTTTATGACAAAGGCACATTGCTTCAAATCAGGCAATAATTCTGTACTTCAAATCACTGCAGAAAGTCAAACAAAACAAAAGTTCATTCAGTGCATATAACTACATTCATGAAGGCCTTATATTCATAGTCTATATTTACAGCATCTATGCTGACCATAACCTTTATTATACATCGCCGGGCCTCTATTTGTGTTAATTTACTGAAAAAAAAAAAATCAATTTGAATTTTAAGATCACGCTGTCCAACTACATTTTTAATAGGATTCAATCCTTAAGGATTGTGCTAAAAATCAAACTTTTTTAGTGTAGGCTATTTTCAATCTATATAAATGCATTTCAATATTTAAAATAAAAACAATACAAGAACACACCATCTGTGATGAGTAGAGGCAAATAAAATAACTATAATATGCCAAATTAAGGATTTTGGGGAAACGATTCCAGCTTCGATGATGCAAAACTACTGGGTGATGTAATGCATACAGACAGTGACAAGCAACACTCTCAAACTCCCATCTTCTCATCCACAAAGTTCACCTCAAATGGAGATGCTCCAGTTTCATTGTCAAAGACAAAAGCTGTCCTGCTTAAAAAGAATAAATCACGAATCAAGGTATGAGCTGTATGAACTTGCCTATTTGTGATGATTCATGTGATGAAGGTCAAGCACCTAAACAGATCTGTTAGTGTGTGCGTTACTGCTGGCAGATAATGTGCCGAACGATTCCGTATGAAATACGGTGTGTAGCCACAACATAGCTTGTATCCGGAGCATTCATCTGGTATACTTTATTATAGGACATTAGGTCAACCTTACACGAAAATTAAGAAATGCCATGTACAATGAACGATAATTTAAGGCGCCATCACAACCCATTTTCCTCTTGATTCTGAAATGCTTAAGGTGCAAATGTTCAGACTTTGCAATTCATTCAGTATGTTTTTTTTTCTCTTAAAATAAACCAAACCCATTAACAAGATTAAAAACATGGAAAAAATCAAACAAAGTAGACAAATCAAACAAGCAGCTCCTTTGTATAGTGGCCACGAGTGATGTTTTCCCCATGTACGGGCCCTGGGCGGCCGGAGTGTGGGAGTGCAGAGGATAAGTGAGAGTGCACAACGTTAAGTGCAAGTGTGAGTATGGACATTTTGCACACACCCCGAAGCAGAGAGGAAAAACAGACGGGCAAAAAAAACAAATGAAAAGATATGTATTCAGATATTTGTGATTTTTCTTCATTGTCGCTGTAATCGTCATCATCATTAGTCTTCATACCATCAACTCTTGACTGTGTCAGGAAGATTCCACTGCTTCCCATGCAACCCCAGGGCAGCGATCTGTGGTGATGTCACGGGGGATCATTTGGGAATGGGGAGGGGACATCTTTCCCATAGTTCCCTTGCTGGGGGTCTTTAAGATTGAGAAGGGTAGCAAATCACTGCCAGGACTGAGGCGGGAAATTGTTGACCTCGGCCAGGTCTTGTACAGGAGAACCTTTGTGAGTGTATGTCAGCTTGATCCGCATTCGCAACTGTTGCTGAAACAAAAGAGGAAGTCAGGCACATGCGGAAGCAAACGCGTGCAATTCTATAAAACCTAAATATCAGTCACAGAGATATGTTTCTCCATAAAAAAAAAAAAATCCTTAATTGCTGTAAAAGACAGGTTGGAACCATTACTGCTGAGAAACCT
>RJVU01052005.1:4509167-4543792 GCA_003731715.1 Anabarilius grahami
GGGGGGGGGGATCTATTTAATTTTTCTGATAAAAATTGCTATTTAAAATGCGATTATAAAAACAAACATCTATGTTAGCTGAGCTTGTTCGTAGGGCTACACAATTTGGCCAGAATTTGTGATTATATGTCAAATTTAATATATAATAATAATCATAGCCTAATAATAATAAAAAATAGTTTATAATCAAGTATTTGTGAAAAATGTAATTGTACTTTACAGTACTAATATTTCTTCAGTCACACAGTCCATATACCTAATTAAATCGTTGTGCATGTCATTATTTTGTCTTTATTTCGATTAATCATGCAGCCCTGTGAAAAACTTTTACTTTAGCAAAACTAGCATAATCAGCTTCTGATTGTTTTCACACATTTGATTTCACACTCTAAAAACCTCACTAGCTGATTTTTCAGTAGTAACCATTTACATTGTCGCTGGACAATCAGATTAGTTAACACTGATTTTCTCTGTAAATGCAAAACCACATCTGCTGTTGTAGGGGGTTGTGAAGTAAATTGTTTTTCTAGACTTGTGACACAGCCTAGAAAGGGCAATTACACATTCACAGGGTAAAGTCACTCCATGAATTGAGCCCTAACTCAATTTTAAATTGTTTGTACAGTGCTCCTAATCTTATTTAGCCAACTCATGACATGGAATCTGAGAAAAATTACAAATCAAGGGTGAGATTTTAGAAAAACAAGTGCTAGGTGTGATATTCTTGACCTGAGCTGATTTGAGTCAGCTAGTGAGACGCCACCTTACACTTAAACCATCAAAGTCACTGAGATGTGGCATTTCCTTCTATTCTTAAACCAAGATAAATAATGGCTGCCACAGGGTTTTTTAAAGCAAACTTTCAACTTCAGAGTTAGTTTATTCAGCTTTACTCAGCTTCAGAAGTCTGACCAAAGTTTGAGCTGTTTCAGGACAAATGGACAGAGAGCTACTGCAAAAGGAAGCAAAGTATGGCCTGGGTTCACAATGTTTTACCTTTTGTGGGTTGAGAACCCTGATGACCTGCGTGACACTTCCCTGGTTGAGTGCAGGAACTACATTACTGCTGGGGGACAGAAGCTGCAGCTGGAATGTCTAAAAACAAACAAACGTTTAAGTATTTATCTGGAGCAAAAGTTACCAAATCACTGTTTGCTTGCACAAGTATATTCCAATTGTAAGAGGAATTTGGTCATATTCTGACTGTGAATGCATCACTTAAAAGGCATTAACCTGACTGAAGAGCATCTGCAGAGTTTTTAAAATTAAATTTAAGACCTTTTTCAAGACCTGCACAAACAATTAATACTGTATAACCAGGGCCGCCCTTAGGGCAGTGCAACTGGTGCGAACGAGAACAGACCGAGCGGGGACACGATCGTGAATGGACCGAGGGGGCCCTCGCTTCTGCTACCTCGCACTGGGCCCCGGCCCATGCTTGGGTCGGCCCTACGTACAACCATACAGAACAAATCCAAACAATCTCAAAAGGGCTTTTCACACTGTGCTTAACCCGGTGTCATTCTAAACCCTGCTATTAACCCCGGATCAAGGAAAGTTTCACACTTTTATTTTAGAAGAGGGGTTGGCACCACTTTTTACCCGGCATTAAGAAAACCTGAGTGAATAATCCATTTAAGACATTTAAAGGCGCAGTACGTCTTTTTTTAAAAACCGCCACTGAAAATTTAAATAAACACCTAAACAAAAGATTTTGTGAATATTTGTTAGATGTTTGTTCTGTGTGCGCTGAAATAAATATTGTTTGTACACAGTCCTGGCTGTGTAAATAAGGGGGAAAAAAAGTGGATCGGCAGTAGGGGGCATATACACTCATGATGGGGAGGAGAGAGTGTGAGTGAGTGGAACATTTGTAGAAAGACTGTAGAACGACAGATGGCTGAAGCATTACCAAAGTGGAAAAGGTCAGAGGAATATAATTGGAAGAAGAAGGGTTACAATCAGACATGAGATGCTGGAGAGAGCAGAATGGCCTAAAAACAGAAGCTGAGGTTCCTTTGTTTCTGCTCGATACACGAGTTACATTGTTTTTTTGCTATGTTCCCAGAACCAAGATATGATGTTGAATCACAGCTGAATCATCCTTGCACAAACTGTCTGATGTGGCAGCTGTTAGTGGTTGCCTGTGTTGCATAGCATGTTTGCTATTTTGGGGGCGGAGCAATGAAGGGAGGGGTGTGTTTGTTTGGGTGTCGATTTCAAATATCAACAGTGTTTCTCAGAAATCACTTACTGCACCTTTAAGACTTTATGACCTTAAATTTGATCAAACTGAATTTAAGACTAAGAACAAACGAGAACCCTTAATTGTCAAATATGATTAAGCAACAGTAAACAGGCAACAGTGTTCATTCTTAAGTGTATCCAAAAGAGAAAAGAACATGCATGTCTAAGTTCAGAATATACCGATTAAACATATTCATACTCCAATAGATGTGGAGTGTGTAATCAAAAAGTGTTAACCACAATATAGACCTTAATCAGAAAAGATGTGTTTGTAAATGTGATCGGTGAAGACAAAAAATTTAAATAGCATAGAATTTTGAATAATTAGCTGGGTTAACCAACTAGGGTTCTCCATAAACAGTAGAACTAGAGGAAAAAAAAAAAAAAACCTTTGGTACTGCAGCCTGGAACACAAAGTCTGTCATGTCAGCCTCGGTGGAGTTGGTGGCGTGGATGGTGATAACTGCAATATTGGGATTGGGGTTGGACCTCTCAAATGTGAACTCAATTTTTAGACCATTTTTGTTGTACGCCGTCATTGGCGGAATGCCTGCAAGAGAGAAACAGATATGATAATTGCATTGCCCTACTTTGCATTAATCATTATGATGAAATTTAATGTAAGCTCACCCGCTGCAATGTCATTGAAGAGGGGCTGTGAAGTGAGACCATCCAAAAGGAAAGGGGGCTGGGACATGGGCACAGAGGGAGCAGGGGTGGGGGTTGGACCACCTAAGGAGTGAGAAGGAACACATAGGTGTGAGTAGGGTTTCACCCAAAAATAAAAATTATTGGTGAAAGAAAGTAATTCGGGTTTGGACTGAATTGAGAATGAGTAAATAACTAGGGCAGGTACAAAAAACAAAAACCTGTCAACTAAACTACACAGGGAACCCTGTCAATTGGTAAATTACAATAATATTAAAGGTTAAAATTAAAAACTGATTTGTATAAACATTTAAATTGCACATAAGGCAGTTTTTATAATAGGTTTATAATAACTTATTGTATAATTGTTTCAACTCCAATTAGTGTTTTTGAAATACAGTATAAACATTTAAACAGTGGCTGTAAAAATATTTCATGACAGATTTATTCAACCATTAAATATTGAAGAACAGGTTAAAGGTGCAATATGTAATATTTTTGCCGTAAAATATCCAAAAACCACTAGGCCAGTGTTATATATTTTGTTCACTTGAGTACTTACAATATCCCAAAAGTTTCCAACTATTTGTAAATCGTGAGAAAATTGCAATTTTAACCAAGGCTCCGGGACATGTGAGGAGTCGCCTGTCAATTGCGTCATAACCGCGTTACCCTCGGTCTGCCTCGGTTTCCGGTTTTATTTTGTAGAAACCATGGAAACACCAAAGACGCTTTAAAATATAGTACACGTTTTAATAGACAAGGGAACAACTGTTTTGATATATTTATAGACAGAAATCCAATTGTTGTTATATAGCTCAACACGTTTAGTCTTATTGTTTAAATCAATTTTCTTGATTTTTTTCGAGTACCATGCTTTACCATGCCTCAGAGTAAAACACTATTTTGTCAAATAGCTAACATAGCATAATCAGATGCAGCTTTATTTTTAGTAACAGTAATACATAATTTTCTCCATCATACAATACGTTTTAAAATGAATTACATGCCATGTATCAACACAAGACATCCAATATTTAATATGATATTCTAAAATCGATCTATCTTACTGCAGTGTGTAACAAACAAGTGTCTCACAGCAGCCACCGAGCAAATGCACAGAGTAACGTTCTAACATTTTCAACACACTCAAATGTATCTAATATTAAACAGAGCTGCGTTACCTCATACTCATGACCAGAAAAGCGGAAGCGGCGCTGGCAACTGTGTCATAATAAAAGTTCCGCTGCTCGTGAGGCGTGTGTTGCGCAATCGCTCCTCGTTTAGCTCCCACAACACTCAGTCCTGGTCTGCTTCATACTACAGCAACGTTAATAATCGCATCCATGAACATTATTTCTACTCGACTCCAATCCCTATTCTTTTGCACCGTCCGTTGAGATGGAGACCACGTCCCAAGATTCCGCTCTAAAACTTGCCGTCATCAAGCTTCGCCTTTGTTTTGAATAGGCTTCTAGCGACCTCTAGCGGACAAAGTTATTACATATTGTACCTTTAAATAAAATAGAATGTAAACGTAATACAGTGCATATATTAAGCAAAATACTCCTCTCTACAGTTTGTTTTTCTGCAGCTGAAACACTAAGCGATTATATGAGGCTTGATACATTTCACTGTATCATGTTGCACTGTATTTTCAATATACCTTCTGATGTTCATTCATGTTTATTTCATGCTATAACTGGTAGTAGAGTGGAAGACATGACCGGTTCACTTTATTGTTTCAATTTTATAGTAAAATTCTCAGCTTACAAATTCTGTCAATTAGTTTCATATTAAAAGTAACAAAACACAAAGCTTATTGTGCTTTACTGGATGTGAGGCATGCTAAAAATTTACTTTAGTGAAATTTTTTTCACACATCAACTGAAAACAGTATAGACTAATAATAAACTTGGAATTTAAGAATTGACATCAGTTCATCAAAATGAGAATATAGCCCTATAAATAACAATTATCATTTTTGGGTGAACTACTACTTTAAGGACTAATGACAACACTGTAAAGTCAGTGCTCTAAACATGGAGACACAGGAATGGCAGGATGTGAATTTGGTACAAAACAGCAGAAGTGTACGGCAGAGAGCAGGCTGACCTGTCAGAGAAAGGTCTCCCAGCAGATCCAGCAGTTCTCCTCCAGCTGATGCAGGCTTTGTGGGAACCGTTGTTTGGATAACAGGTACCACATCATTACCTCCGAGTAGATCTAATAAATCATTTGCCTGTAAAACAGGAAACAGACTATTAGCTTAAATATTTCACAATGGCTAAATATCCCTCTTTATCTGCTCAACCATAAAGGAGAGATTTTTTTATTACTCTAGTACAGAGTTTCTCAATCCATTCCTACAGGCTCCACCGCATCACACATTTTGGACCTCTCCCTTATCTAGTATACCTGATTCATCTCATCAGATAGAGCACTCAATCAACTAAACTGCCACTGTGTTTGAACTGCCAAACTTCTGCCTCTTCTGGGAAGGCTTTCCACAATATTGAGCGTTTGTGTGAATTTTTGTTCATTCATCCAGTAGAGCATTTGTGAGGTCAGGCACTGATGTTGGACGAGAAGGCCTGGCTCTCAATCGCTATTTCAGTTCATCCCAAAGGTGTTCGACTTTGTGGGCCAGTCAAGTTCTTCCACACCAAACTCATCCATGTCTTTATGGACCTTGCTTTATGCACTGGGGTACAGTCAGGCCGGAATAGAAAAGGGCCTTCCCCAAACTGTTCCCACAAAGTTGAAAGAATAGCATAGTCCAAAATGTCTTGGTATGCTGAAGCATTAATGTTTCCCTTCACTGGAAGTAAGGGGGCCAATACAGCTCTATACCATTATCCCTCCTCCAGCAAGCTTTACAGTTGGCACAACTGTAATGTTCTCCTGGCATCCGCCAAACCCAGACTCACCCATCAGACTGACAAACAGAAGCGTGATTCGTCACTCCACCAAACATGTTTCAATTGCTCCAGAGTCCAGTGGCTGTGTGCTTTACACCACTCCATCCGATGCTTAAAAGATTAGTTCACTTCTGAATGAAAATTTCCTGATAATTTACTCACCCCCATGTCATCCAAGATATTCATGTCTTTCTTTTTTCAGTCGAAAAGAAATGAAGGTTTTTGATGAAAAAGTTCCAGGATTATTAAAAAATAAAAAATAAAAACTGTATTTGCTTTATAAACACAAATGATCGCCTTGCAAGTGCTTCCACAATTCCTCTTTCCGTATTCTTCAAAAAGCTTACGCTGTATGTCCTACGCCTTCCCTATTCTACTTACGGAAAAAAACGGAACTGTCGCCGCATTCGTTCCGTAAGTGGAATAGGGAAGGCGTAGGACATACAGCGTAAGCTTTTTGAAGAATACGGAAAGCGGAAGCATTTGCAAGGCGATCATTTGTGTTTATAAAGCATATATATTTGTATTTTTTTATAAAATGACTGATCGTTTCGCTAGATAAGACCCTTATTCCTCGTCTGGTATCGTTTAAAGCCCTTTGAAGCTGCACTGAAACTGTAATTTTGACCTTCAACTGTTTGGAGACCATTGAAGTCCACTATAAGGAGAATAATCCTTGAATGTTTTCATCAAAAACCTTAATTTCTTTTCGACTGAAGAAAGAAGGACATGGACATCTTGGATGACATAAGGCTGAGAAAATTATCAGGAACATTTTATTTGAAAGTGGACTAATCCTTTAACATTGTGATGTGAGGCTTGCCCGCAGCTGCTCGGCCATGAAAACCCATTCCATGAAGCTCCCGCCACACAGTTTTTGTGCTGATATTAATGCCGGTGGACGTTTGGAACTCTTCGGCTATGGAATCAGCAGAGTGTTGGTGACTTTTACACACCACGCTCCACAGCACTCAGTGACCCCGCTCTGTGATTTTACGTGGTCTTCCGCTTTGTGGCCGAATTGCTGCTGTTCCTAAACACTTCAACTTTCCAATAATACCACAGTTGACCGTGGAATCTAGCAGGGATGAAATTTCACAAACTGACTTATTGCAAAGGGTGCATCCTATCACAGTACCTCTCTTAAATTTACTGAGCTCTTCAAACAACCCATGTTTTTCACAAATGTTTGCATGTTACAACCCTTTGTTTTGCATTTCTATCTATCTCTCTTTTGATTTAGAAGTGTTTGTGTCCAGGAATGGTGCTGATGGTGCTGGTTCTTACAGGGTAATGACAAGTCCATCTGGATTAATACAGTTGAATCCAGGCACATCTTAAAAGCCCTGATGTCACTTCCTTTGGGAGGGAACATTGTGTCGTTGTCAGCCTTTTGACCCATAACATACCACAACAAAAATAATTTAGAATAAGTAGAATTTAACCATGAAGAACGACGTTCTTGATGCCTACGATGCTTACATTTGAGCTGCCAAGCTCACAGCGCTCTGCCTTTTTTTTCTTTTCTTTTTTCTAATCTGACAACATAATGAAATAGCCAAGAAATTATGTGTAATGTATACTGGGTTTTAAGTATCTACACATTCTGTTTTTTAATGTGTATGAAGGAACTACACATTCAGAGGACTGAGTACACTGTCAGATTATTGAGATGCCTAAAATGTGCATTGGGTTAGATTGTGAAACCTTGCTCTAGAACACTCACCTGACTAGCTGGTTGAGTAATGTTGGGCAGATGTTTTGTGTCCAGTATGGTTGATTCTGTTTCCCCATTGGTCTGCACAATCTCTGCTGGGCCGTTAGAGGCTGTTTTCTCCATGATAGGCATTCGCTCTAGTAATGCAGGTCTTCATGGGAAAGAGAAAGAGAAAGGGTGAGGACAAGAAACTAGAGCAAGGAGTGAACCATCAAGTACAAAAAGTGAATGGCTGTTGAAATTGAGAGAAACACGAGTCCTGATCTTTTACCTCATGTGATCATATTTTTTGAAAAGTGCATTATATTCCACAGCTCTCTGCTGCAGCTCCACGTCTATGCTGCTGCCATATATCGACACCACTTTTTTGATTCGACTGCAGGGCAAATGAAAATAAATGGAAGATCAGCTCCTCATCCGTTTGGGGACACAAACTCATTTCAAGAAAATATATCCTTGTATCAAAAGTGACTCTGAACAGTTATGCTTACTTCACACTGCTGAAACGGGTGGACAGCTTCATGATAGCAGTAAGGGAATAACCTCTCGTTACAGGGGTGGACAAGTTGGAAACTAGGAGACCTTCTAAAACATCCAGAACCTCATCTTCAGTAACCTGTGAGATGAAATAAGAATTATACAATTGTTCTGCCTTTAAAATAACTCTGCATGTGTAGTTTGAAGGGCCCACGGAGGCATTTACCTGAATAGGTTCCTCTTCCTCACACTGGCCTGAGACCAAAAGGTCTCCATACTCTCCTATGCACCAGGATGCCACCTGTACTAGAGGTTGCTATAAGAAGGAAAGTTTGAGTTAGTTCACACAGACATAATTCTGTTATTTAATCATCCAAACCCGCAAGACTGACTTCTGTGGAACACACAAAAAAAAGTTCACACTGATTTTTACCAACACAGATCCACGTATGTACAGCTGGCTAATGAGAGGTTTGTAAACCCAGTCTGTATAAAAGCCGTTTATTGTGTATGAACTTGTTGAGGATGGCAGTGCTCAAAGAGCTTGCTGCAAGTCGTCTCAGGTGAGAGTGTGTCTTTAGAGAGCATCATATTTTTGCTGAGATTGACTAAAGGCTGTAAAAGAAAGGCTGTGCAGAAAGCCATTATATAGAGATGGTTTGGGCATGTTTTATGAATATGACTAACCTCTGGCACATTGCTGCTCATTTAAAATACTCAATTCATTAACATTAGAACGAGGTTAAGAACAAATTCATGTGTGTATGCACATTGAAAATTAAGCAAAACCTTTTTCAAAGAAGTTCTCCTGAGCGCACAAACAAAACATTGTCCACGGAAGTATTGGTGAATGAAACCCAAAGTCTAAATGGGTTCTGATGCTTTCAATCTTAAAAGTATATATTTCACTCTGTTGCTCACACAAAGCTACTGTATGACTTCAGAAGATTGTGGGCACACAAGTTGCATAAACATTTTTTAATAGTTCTCTGTCATTTTGGAGCTCAGCCTCTCTCACCATTTACATTTATACAGCGATTGGAAAAGGGCCACATGAAAATTTTTGGTCAAATATCTCCTTTTGCATTTGAGAGAAGCCAAATCAGCTAAACGGGTTTGGAAAAACATGAGAATTTTCATTTTTGGCTGATTTATTCCTGTAAGAAACAAACAGATGACAAGCTTTGCACTTTGGAATTACCAGTTTAAAGTCTAGTGAAGAAAACACAGTGTTAAGATGATTCTAACCTGAGAGATGTCATCCAGGAGGGCTTTGTAGAGTCTCTGTACAGTGTAGGCATGCATCTCTACACTGTTTGTAATGAGCTGAATGAGGTTGGGCACAGAGTCATCCCGGACGTAACTCCCTGCCTATAAAAGCAGATACAAATTGGTACATCAGAAGGGCATCTTAATCTACTTTGCCACCAAAAGGGAGTCATTTCATGCATTTCCACCTCTGAAAACGTGGTTCTGGGCCTGAACAAATGGCCCTGATTTTGAACCAGGAACTGCTAACTTCAGGGCAGAGTGCAGGATAATTTCTATAACAAATAACTGCAACTTGATCACACAAAAAAAAAAAAAAAGACTACTGCAAAACTAGACTAAATAAAATTGTTAAAATGTCCTCAAAACTCATAAGATATTGTGTGTTTACTTGTAGGCAGGTTATGTCATAATTTGTCTCAAGTTAGTGGAAATGTAAACCAATTCTGAAAGAGGTCTGCAGATTCCCCAGCCAAGCATTGGCTTTAGCATGAGTGTCAACACCATTTTGGTGGAACAAGGGTATTACATGACACCCAAGTTAAAAACACATTAACAAGGCTAAGATTAAGAAAATCTGTTGTCGGTGATAAAAGGATTATTCTTTACAGTCTACAGTCAATATAATTAAGTGTGCAACAGCACCGTTAAAAAAACATTTTCTATTCCACAGCATACTTTAAAGTCGACATTAAATGAAAATTCATCCTATTTTCTAAATGCAAGTTATAAGTAAATAACTCATTTGATTTGCAAGAACTCAAAATAAAGTTAATTAAATCTTTTTATGTTAATTGCAATCAAAATGTATGAGTTAGCTAACTCAGTACTTCAAGATAGGAGCAATTAACATGCATGAGTACTACAAACTCTAGTAACTTCTCTCTGGTGATGCATGCAAGACTTCTCCAATCATTTAGTCTTCTTAAACCCCAACCTTAACCACATCTCAAAATCCAATCAACAAACGAAGCATAGAACCAAGTCCCCATAATTTTTTTAATAGTCCATTTCACTTGGATGTACATCAAAATAATGAAAAAAAAAAAAAAGGTCTCTCTGTGATCTAGTTTAACGATAAGAGGAAATTCAACCAGATTATTAGTGTAAAAAAATGAGAGTGAGATATTTACCGTTGTCAAAACCCTCATAATGGTGTCTATGTGCCATCTTTTGGAGGGTGCATACCTGCAACAAACAAGTGTTAGTTATATCTGCAAGCCAGTAGACTAAAGCTCACAGACTAAAATACTAAACCAAGTCACTAAAGCAAAAAGCATACGTAAAACCATTTAAACACTCCTAACCAAACTCCTTTTAGTGCTGTCAGATAGAAAAGTGTCAACAGAGTCAGCTTCTGTCGATGGATCACTCATTTTATCATCACACAGTCACGAGTCACTTGAACAACTCTGCAAAACCTCTTTGTTTTTCAAGGGCTTGCTTATTGAATTTGATCGGATCCACTTAACTACGCTTTTACAATATTTAAAAACCTCTAACAACAGTCTGCAGACTTTTAAAAGGGCTAGTAGGACGTGCAACATGACTGCTGCGAATCCAGTCTCTCAAAATGGAAATTGTTGGCGCTTCCTCTCAAATGGTTTCTGCCTAACATGATTTACGTTTTCACAACAAACAGCCTTACTTCTCAGCAGCCAGGAAGATCCCTGATGCGCAGTCTGCTTTGAAATCAGGGTCACAGGAGTCCAGGAAATACAGAAGCTCTTTCATCATGCCCCGGATGTTGTTGCCGTTGACCAGGGCAAAGCTCAGCTCCATTGCACGCCTGTGAAAGGACAAGTGTAAGCAGCAGGTCTCATCCTCTTATGCCACAACTGATATAAAAATCCATACAGCCTGCACATAAGCTACCTTTTAATGGATACATCAAGGTCTTTCAAGCAGTCCACAATAGTGCTTCGATGTCTCTGCACAGCATTGTGGTCTGTCTGCACAGTCTTCAGTAAAGACGTCAATGCCACATATCTGATCAGGGAGAGCAACAATGTCAAAGCCCTGTCATTTTGACAATCAAGTCTAATGTGGAGAGCACATGAAATGAGCTATTTCAGTCCACACTAAAGCTGTTGTCAGAGACAATGAGATCATCAATGTAACACTCAGTCGATGGATCACTCAAGATCTTCATCATGGAACAGCAATTTCTGAATGACACATTTGGGTCAAAAGTCAAAGACAAAACATACCTGATGTTTTTGTCATTGTTGAGAAGAAAACGTCCCAGAATGTTAATTGCTAAAACCTGTAATAAAAATAAACAAAAGAAATTAATCATTTTCTGCAGACACCCTTTGAATATTAAATTTGGTCAATCAACTTTCTGAGGATCACTCACCCTTAGTCCACTCTCTGATTTGATGTCCATAATAGTAAGAACAGTTTCGTAGAGAATAGCATTGCCTACATTTTTACTCGTCTCCGTGTTCGTTGCAACCTATTAAAAAAACATTTGATGGGAAATCTTTAGAAGGTATAATGGTTAAGGTATGTGGTTCTAAAATGGATCTAATCATACTGCTTACCTGTGCAAGAATGTCATTCATAGCTTCACTAGAATCATCATCACCCTTTCCCAGAATTCTCAATAGCCTCAATATCCGCACCTTAAAAATTCCAACAGACACAAAGTGGCCCAGAGGAGCTCATCAGATTGCTTTAGTATTTAAATAACAGGCCTCATATGGGAAAAATGGATTGCAAACTTAAAGGCATAGTTTACCCAAAAATTATCCCATGATTTACTCACCCTCAAGCCATCCTAGGTGTATATGACTATCTTCTTTCAGATAAACACAATCTGAGATATATTTAAAAATATCCTGGCTCTTCCAAGCTTTAAAAAGGTATTGAACGACGGCGTGTTTTGAAGCCCCCCCAAAATGCATCCAACCATCATAAATATAATCCATACGGGGTTAACTCCAGGAGGTTCATAAAAAGGGTTTTTTTGGAAGAAAAATATCCATATTTAAAACTTGATAATCTAAAATAACTAGCTTCCGCCAGACAACCGTTTGTATACTGCGCATGTCGGCCTGCGCCAAATGAGTAACCCCTGAAGCGATGTATGACGCAGGATATAGGAGTAGAGTAAGCTTAGACGCCTCTCGCGATTTAAACAAATATGGCTGGGCAACAAACTGAAGCTCCTCTTCTCTTTTATCGAAATCCTCCGACATTTCTATTTAAAATGGCTCATTTTAGACTTCTAATTCATGACCGTGTTTTGTTTTGCTCTATCCTCTGAGCTTTCGCAGCCATCATTGGGTGGGGTCAGAGGTTACTCTTCTGCCACAAATCGATGCGTACGGTCATCTGCAGGAAGCTAGTTATTACGGTTAAAAACATTTTTAAATATGGATATTTTTCTTACAAAAACCCATCACTTCGCTTTAGATGGCCTTTATTAACCCCCTGGAGCCGTAAGGATTACTTTTATGATGGTTGGATGCATTTATTTGGGGCTTCAAAACACGCTACCATTATAAAGCTTGGTAGAGCCTGGATTTTTTTTTTATATAATTCCGATTGTGTTTGTCTGAAAGTAGATTATCATATACACCAAGGATGGCTTGAGGGTGAGTAAATCATGGGCTAATTTTCATTTTTGGGTGAACTAACCCTTTAAGGACCACTCTAAAAATCTATTTTGTGCATCTGACTAAACAAATTACATGAGACATTACAGAATGTAATTCACATCGACGGCAACATTAAAGGTGTTTTAAGAGATTTTATTTTATGGAATGGCACTCAGGAAATATCCTTATTACATGACAGATATCACTGAAATGCATGTCTCTGTGACTACCTTAGGTTCTGTAAATGGGGTTCATCTAATCAAAAATAAAACTTATAGGCACTTTCTACCTGTCAATCACTCTGCATGTTCATAGATCAGTGTATATAAGGGAAGCAGGAAGTTGAGTACATGTTGAAATTAATCATTCAAGCACCACTCTCAGCTTCACAAGCAAAGTGTTTGTCATGGGAGTGCGCAATTTCCTCTAAACTGTCTTTTTAGGGCTGGGTTTTTCGAACAAGGGGGCATGTCAAATTTGTTCCAGAACAGCCGACATCACTTATGGCACTTTTAAATGTAGCTACATAGACAGGAGATGATGTGTCTATACCTGCAGGAACGGGTCACTGATGCCGGACACGTCATGTTCAGGGGAGTAGCCTGACATGATCAGGTTCTTCAGGATTCGTACAAGTTGTGGAACCAGCTAGAAAACAAACCAATGGGAGAAAAAAAGGAAGGAGTATGAGCGAGGTCACAGCAGGGTCACTGAGATTTTAAAACAGGACAGCACATAAAAAGGGTCAGTAAGTGTCAATACAAGTAGGCACCCTGAGTTGATCATCTTCCAATAGATTGGTTTCACTATAGATTTAATTGAGATGTTTAAGACATGGATATCATGTCAGTGTTTTTTGTCATTTTTTTGGCACTTTTTCCTCTGTTTATTAAAATAATCCTCAATTTGGGAAATGTCTCCATTTCGTATGTGCCCTCGCTATAATGTACATATTGGAAAAACCACAACCCAATAGTGACCGTATGAAAGAGAACCATTAAAATTAATCTAAAAGGTAAACGCAGGACAAGTGAAAATGTATATGAGGTCTACATAATCCTGTATAAAAACAAAAGAAAACACTTAAATGACAACAATTGCAAAATAAACAGTACATCAAAAACAAAAATTGGACTACATCTACAGTGACCATGAGGATGAGACTCTTTTGTTTTCTTTAAGAGCATGCACCAGCTATGAAACCAGAATGTCCTCTTACCTTTTCATTCTAACACAATGCAGGAATTGAAACAAAGACAAATGACAGAAAAAATATGAAGTAGATGTTAGGGGGGAATTGGAAAAAAGAGTCACTTTCAGAGAAGAGCTTAACATAATGCTACAGTTATGAGCATGAGAGGTGGGCGTGCTGGCACAGTAGATCAGGCTGGGGGTGGGAAGAGTAGAAGCAGATATACAGAGAGGAAGAACCCGTATTCATCTCCCAGTGAGATAAACACACCTGCAGCTAAATCCAGGACAAGCATCCAGATTTCAGTAAAAGGACTACAGTCTCATTTCAGTAGTCATGTCAACGCTATCAGCAACAGATAAGAGTGTTTTTGTCTCAGAGTGGCTGATGTGGTGCATAAACAGTTTTAGAGGTGATTGTTGAAGGTCAAGGCATGAACGCTTGCTACGTACCTTCCTGAAGTGAGAGAGCATGTCAGGACTTCGCTCACACATTTCAGTGAGCAGAACAACAGATGTGTGGAGAACTCCTGCAGAAAACACAGAATAATACATTGATTTCTTATTCTACAGATTTCATTAGATAAGCAACCCAAAATGGTTCATTTACATGATAAAAAAGAGCAACAAACTGACATTCTGCTGTTGTTTCATGTAAAAGAATGACTTAAATCTGAATGTATAAACAAGATATTAAAATTAACTGGATTCTTAACAAGAAGCAAATAAAGAGATAAAGTTTGCCATTTCTGAACTGGGAACTGACAGTAATTTTACATAAGGGTGTCAACTTAGGAGTGATACAATAAAATAAAAATAATAAATACTGATTTTTGTAATTTTGTTTGATTCTGTTCATTGTGGACGAAGGTGGAGTTTGCTTTGGAACGTTAGAGATGGACAAGTAATGAAAAATTATATTAAGGACAGTTGAAATAGCTAAACACTAAACTAAAAACTAAAACTAAATAAATTGATAAGATAACCAATTTAAACAATATTTAATGTAAGTTTTGCTTCAAACATTTTAATTTAAAAAAAAAATTCCATTTAAAAAGTTGGCAGCTTCCACTCAAATCAACATTCACTACATTATTACATGCATAATATCACATTTAAAGAAAACAGACTAATGTGTTTTAAATCTTTAAAACTGTCATTGTAATTCAACATGCATTAATGTATCCAATATGTTTTAGGCATATATGATGAAAATGCACTGCTTTGTAGGGATGATCCATCTGTTAATTCATTATTTTACCTTCATGAGACCTATGGGAAAGGTTAAAGAGCACAGCTCTCACCATGATTTTTCTCGCTGAGCAGGTTTTTTGTTGCTGGCAGGAACATCTCCATCAGCTCTGGGACTTTGCGGATGACGTGAACCGCACACAGTGCTGCCTGAGGGCAAAGAGCTCATGTCAAAACCATTCACACATTCAGAGCTCGACATCCAACTGGACATGAAGTCCACGTTCAGCTGTGAAGGAGTGGGAAATACCTTTTTCCTCAGATAGGAGTTTGACGTTTTGAGGAGTTTTTCCACTTCTCCAGCTAAGTCACGGCACATTTCAGATGAGCCCATGCAGCCCAGGGTGCACAAGGCCAGTCCCTGCACATACTGAGTACTGTGGTTCAAGTCACTGCAGAGAGAACATCATATGTAGAGGACTAGGGGAAATGTATACAATCATTTAAGTTAGTTTATTAACTGATTGGCCATTCAAAAATGGGTCGCAGAAGGCAAGAAATAAAAACAAACAACTCAAATAAATGCACCTGTCAATAGTTAGGAAAGCAAAATAATTAAAATTTTAAAATGGAGGGAAAACACTTCTCATATCTTGATGTCAAATGCTACACATCCAATCAAATGATATTTTGGTGGAAATTCATCTGGTAAGAAATGACAGCATCTAAGCAACCAAGGTCATTAATTTTAAATGAGATTATATAGGCAAGGCAACATGAGACAAAAACTATTCAAGTTTTTTTTTTTTTTTCCTGTAGTTCAAACAATGGAGCATGGTGCTAGCAACGCCAAGGTCATATGTTTAATTCCCAGGCATTGCATATAATGATCAAAACGTAAACCTTGAGTGCAATGCAAGTCGCTCTGGATAAAAGCAAAATGCATAAAACATGGTTCGCGCTAACTACACTGTGTTTTGTGCAGTGAATTATTGGCTGCAGAGAGCATGAAACTATCAAATTCAAGAAATGTTTAGAAACCAAAATTGTAAATTTTCCTATTCAGCCACAGTTTTGGCAACACGTTGGGTTGCCACTTGATGTTCAAAGTAAAATCTGAGTTCTGAGGAAAGAGATAATGATAACTTAGGGCGCTGGTTTGGATTTTTTTTAGAACTGAAGATGTGAAATAAGCTGTTTGAGGGAAACTAAATGGAAAAGAAAGAAACGCCATTTAAAATGCCATCAAACTCAGGAAGCAGCTTCCAATCATCTTGCACTTTACACCTACAATGGTCACATTAAACTTCCACCAATCACACAGCCAGGTGTGATTGATGGAAGTGTTGAGACAAAATGAGATCCTCTGCTCACTCACTTCTTGATGCAGTTTGTCATTAAGAGATGGACGTCCTGCCTCTCATCCAGGAGCAGCATGGCTCCCAGGTATCCTATCCGTTTGTCTGTGAACTTTTGTGATGCAATCAGCTTCAGGCACTCCAGCTGAAAATGAGATTTTGCCCATCAAACACTGCAAAATTCTGTCTGGTTAAAGATTCCAATGATGACCCTGTCATTTCTGAAACACTGTTTTCTCACCTGGCCAAAGTGTGCTGGGTAGCCCAACATGTGCATATAAAGCAGCTTAGCCACATTTCTACAGCGGTATGTGTTGTCCTCTTCTCTAAAGGATGACCTAATGGCAGCACACTCTTTCTGGATCATCTCTCGCTCCTCCGCCTGGGTTCGAGCTGTCCGGATTGTCCGGATCAGCTCCCGCAGTCTGATCGGAGCTGGCATCCTCTGTAATGAAAGCACAATGTCAGCCAATGGAATGTCACAGTAGCTCCACAAAGACAAATGAAGATTTATACCATTTCTCATTTGCCAGAGATGACATATCTTAGGATCATAAGATTTTGACAGCATGCAACACAATTTCACACTAAACCACTCACTGAAAAGTTGCACCTTTAAATCCTCTTTAAGCCCTGAAGGCATTTGAGTTGTTGTTTTTTTTCTTAATGACATACACAAAAGTAAAGACTCATAACTCCAAAACTATAAGCAAGCAGAGTCAAAAGGTAGGTATTGTTTAATAGAATATTTTTTAAATTTTTAGATTAAAAAAATTATTATATTTGGACATTCTCATGCTGAGAAACTGCTAATAAAATACAAAAAATATATATCATTTTTATTGTAATTTTACAGATCTTTCTTATTTGACATGCAATAACTCGGAAGGGAAATAAGGTAGGAGGACAATTCTTTTTTGGTTCCCCTACATGTGAGCTGCATCTGGATACAATTTTGTGGTGATAGCATAAAGTAATCAAAAGTTACAGCANTGAGAAATTCATAGTAAAGTTCATAAAAAGTAAAAATTTCATAGAATTAAAATTGATGGAGAAGGTCAGACTATTTCCTTCCAGAAAGACCGTTGGTCAGCTAGCTCATTTAAAATATCCTAAACTTTTTTTGACCCTGCCTCTTAAAAGAATCGGAATCGAGAATCGTTAGGAACCGGAATCGAAACAAGGAATCGGAATCGGAATCGTTCAAATTCAAACGATACCCAACCCTAGTCTTAATTTGTGTTAATTGTTTTTTTTAAATTTTACATATCTTTCTTATTTGACATGCAATAACTCAAGAAATAAGGTAGGAGGATAATTTGCATCTGGATCAAATTTTGTGGTGATAGCATAAAGTAATCAAAAGTTACAGCATTTGGAACCTTTTTGTTTAGCCCTTGACACCCCCCTAATGGGCATTTTTTTTTAATTGTTCCTCCATGAGGAATATCTCATCATCAATGCAAAGGATTGTGTTGATTTTGGACTCATTTTAATCGGTAGCATCCATTTTCTATGATCTATGCATGTTACATGAAGCTATAAGTGGAAATGCCATGTGAAAGATAGCTACATGTGCGCCTGTAGAGTTTTATGTGCCGTAACTCCGTGAGGAATATCTTGTGATCGAAGGACTGAATTGTTGATTTTAGACTCATTTTAATCGTGAGAATCTGTTGTAAATAATGTTGATTTTCCACTATTGGAGCATGTTTCATGAAGTTACGAGCTAAAATGTGACAAATGCCTTATCCATACATTATTTACATATGGGACTTGAGGGGCTTCACGTACAAAAACTCTAGTCAAAGCCCAAAACAATTATGTTTTTTGTATTCTACGCCGTGAGATCTTTCAAATGACATATGACACATCTGAGCTGTATGATGTTTTTGACATATTACCGTACATAGTACAAAAAAAAAAGTATTTCATAAACAATGACATTTTTTTATTTATTTATCAGCAGATAACTCAGCACTACTATTTAGGAGCAAATCAAATTGGCTAGATGCATTATAAAGGTCAGACTCTAAGCTTTCAAATGACACCTATTTTGTGTTGATCAAGACAGTGGTTTTGAAAAATATGATTATTATTCTTTTCATAGCCAGTTGGCGCCCGCAGGGGGTATACTCATTTTAGAGGGACTACTCAACACTCATTAAGAGTTGCATAATCTATTATTGTATTATTCAGTTCAGTGGTTGTTTAGTGATTTGATTAAGATTTTTTTTCACGTCGGTACACTTCGGGTTTAAGGGGTTAAAGCATCTATACTTATTCAGACCGACAGTTTTTTTCCATCTCACCACAAATGCTTTGTTTTTAAAATGTTGTTACAACAACACAACTTTAAAATGCATCTAGAGCTCCCTGCATTTGGTTTCAATCCTTTTAGTTAGTCTTATATAAAATACCCCCAAGAAATACATCCAAATGGGGTCAGGTGAATCTGAGCTGTTAGTTGACTAGTCATTCAGGGAACACACTAGTTGATTTTTAAAATATGTACTTTTGTACATCCCCATTTAATAATCATTAAAAAAAACCTGACTTTCCAGACATCAAGCAAGCTTAATATATGATGTTTTCGCCTTACATAACTCATGCTTTTCTCATGATATTAACAAATTAGCTTTAATAGATTTTTTTAAGAGTCCACGATAGCAACCGGTTGTCTAAATGAAGCGTTTCCATGATAATGATGTAAATAGGGAAATCGCTCCTGCACTGCAAGATGAATTAAGCACAACACCCTAGAGCGCTCTCTTGATCAGTCATTCTGCAGAGCTCTAAGAATCCCAAAAGACGCAGAGCATCTCATAAATGACTAGCACATGTGGTGATCTTTTCTATGGGGACAGTCAGTCTGGAAAAGGCAGACATCAGAGTATGACCATAATCAGCTCCATCAGCCAATGTGACAAGCAGGTGGAATCACCTGTGAAATTCCATTCCTTCAAACAGAATCAGGTTTCAATCCACTGGAGGCTGATTAAATATTAAAAGTGAGCAAATACAAAGTGGTAAGATTACATGACTGCCTACTTATGCCCAGCTGCAGGAGCCTATTTCTGTAGCATTCAACATTAATCCAGCTCTAAAACAAACATCTGGAGCAAACAAAAAAGAAAGGGGAAAGGGGATGCCATGCAATAAGGTTTAGAGATTAAGTAATAAGGTAATTTGGTTATGAGCAGCATCTTTTGCTTTCCAAAAATTACATCTGACATCTAATCACAAAAGAAACTCAAACATATATTAGCATCCCAAATGTAGCCAAATAACAATGTGGAAAACTTATTATATACGGATAGAGAGAGCACAGGAAGTTGAGGTCACATTAACACCTACCACACGAGAAGAAAACTGATCTTCAGCTCAAACTGTGAGAATTAGAGAGATATTAGCATGGAAGGAGTGAAATGGGGCTGCTAATAGAAAGAGAAGGGTCATTTATCAAAAACCCTCTCTGGATTGTTGTAGGAAGGTGTCGTACGATCAGCGGTGACAGCTTTGTGGCAAAAAGAGCAGTTAAATATATGAACGTGGATCATATAAACAGACCGAACAGGAAATGACTCATGCTGCAGACTGAGGTTGAATGGACATGGCATTACCGTACTTTCCCCCCCACACACCGAGCAGCTCTTCTCAACGCAGTGATGGAGTGTATGGATAGTGTGAGGTCACCTTGTAATTAAATGTAAGTTGCAAAAGTAAGTAATCAGTGGCACCAGAAAGACAGAGCACTACAAGTGGTTTACTGCTCTGATAACGCACATTAATCACACCAGGAGATCCATCTCACACACACACACACACACACACACGCATACAGAGCCAAGAAACAACACACAGTTAATATTCCTCCCTTCCTCCATGCAGAGATGAGAGCTGCTTTTGGCCCTCCATCACAGAGAAACCCCACACTTTAAATCTGTTAGCATGCAGCACCTAATTAAGCTGCTCGAGCCAGAGAGGAACTACAGTAATTACTCGCTAAACAAAGACATTCTCAGCATCTCTCTGCAGAAAAACAGAAGTTACGTTTGTAAATTGATGGACAGTGCAAAGAGGAGCATTCAATGACAAATACACAATGTCATTGTCCAATTAAGCATGAAGTGATAGAAGCAAAGTGTTATTTCAAGGAATAAAATATGCAGTGGCTTTTATCTCAAATTCAACACTGATATTTTTGTTCTTATGGTTTTCAAAAGATACATTCAATGAAAGAAATGTCTACAGGGCTCGCATTTGCGGGAACATTTTTTAATTTGCGATTGATAGTTTTGCTGAAATCGCCACTGGTGACAATATAAATTTATTATTAAAAATGTTATGATTACAAATTGCGTGCCTTTTTACCTGCATGTTCTGTGATGAGTAGCCCATCACATCTTTTGTTGTGTTGACGTAATAAAATGAGACACAGCAAATTTGCAGTGAAAAAAAATAATAAAATGTTTCCTCTCTGAGCTAGAGCCCCAAAATACACACAGGGACAGCAAGGATCAGCTTTCCGTGCCAGAAATCCATGTTGAACCAAAAAATATTAGGCTTTCTCAAAGCCCTCATCTTTATCAAGCAACAACGCTGAAGGCGTGCCAGCATGAGAGAGAAAACGATGGAGACGTTTCAATGAATGAACATCCAAGTAATGTAAAAGTGCAAGAAGGCAGTGTCTATTTCGTGCGCACAATGTAGATAAACTACAACAGATAAACATCAGCTGTGTGGACGCAAACTAACCATTAACAATTCTCGTTATGGATTCTTCTTAATATCTTTTAATCTTTGCCATTTTCTGTTACTGCCTGAACTTCACATTATTTGTAGCGCAGCCATCCTTAATCGCAGTGAGATTTGTACTTTAAGGGTTAGTTCACCCAAAAATGAAATTTCAGTCATTAATTACTCACCCTCATGTCGTTCTAAATCCGTAAGACCTTCGTTCATCTTCGAAACCCAAATTAAGATTTTTTTGATGAAATTCGAGAGGTATATGACAGCAATATAATCAACACTTCATAATAAAGAAAGGTACTAAAGACATCGTTAAAATAGTCCATGTGACTACAGTGGTTCAACATTAATTTTATGAAGTGACGAGAATACTTTGTGCGCAAACACAAAACAAAAATAACGACTTTATTTAATATTCAACAATATCTTCTCTTCTGTGTCATTCTCATACCTCGTTTACGTCCAGCGCTTCCAGGTTCTACGTCAGAACGCTGACTCATTATTGGCCGGCTCCTGCATCAGCATCACACGCATGCGTCGTGCTGCTCACATGATCAGCTTTGGCCAATACTGAGCGGGCGTTCAGACGTAAACACGAAAGCCTGCACTGTGCTTACTGCGTCAACTGCGTAAGGATAATGACAAGGAAGAGAAAAGATTGTTGATTAAAGTCTTTTTTTTTTTTGTGCACAAAAAGTATTCTCATTGCTTCATAAAATTAAGGTTGAACCAATGCAGTCACGTCAACATTGTCTTTAGTAACTTTCTGGACCTTGAAAGTGTTGATTATATTGCTGTCTATAGTTGAGTCATATACCTCTCGGATTTCATCAAAAATATCTTCATTTGAGTTTCGAAGATGAACAAAGGCCTTACGGGTGTGGAACGACATGAGGGTGAGTAATTAATGACAATTTTCATTTTTGGGTGAACTAACCCTTTAATTGTCACTTTTAATATGTCACTTTTAATATGTTTGTTAATTTTAGCAAACAATTAACAAGCTTTCAGCTTTTAAATTCTGTAAATTTTATCATGAAATACAAACAATAAATATAGTTTTGGCGCTCTTTAATGTGGCCTGCAGATCGCTCAATCAGCATTTCGACCTTGGAAAGAGCTTGCATAAAACAGCTCAAGAACAATAATGTCACGTAACGTCAAATTTACCTCAGAAAAGCCATTCAATGCTCATAAACTTGTCAGCTAGAAAAATAACTAAAGAAAGGGGCATTTTGCTAAATATACGCAGTATTTCACATAATCCTTATATTTTTACTTAACCTGTTGTCTACATGAGAAAGAATGGAAGGCAACATAATTGCATGTAAAGAGCTGCCTTTCACCTAATTTACCCCTCAGATATTACTAGCTAATGAAGAAAAATAGATTGGGCGTGTTCAAGACATACAATGTTTATAGAACGCATTAGGAGGAGGCCAAACTATACTCGCTGACCAAGTGATGCTGACATTATTATGTTCTGTGACACTGGTTCAGATTCTGTGAACAATTATTTGTGACTGCAGTTCTCAAGTTGAAAAAAATTAAAATTCAGTTCCCACTTTAAGTGAATCTTAGTTGACAGGCATGTGTTGGACAGACACATATGGGTAAATTTGTCTAAATGTAGTAAACAGATCCAAAAAGGTTCAGAACAACTCTTTTAAACTCCGACAAAAAGACACAATCAAACCAGCTTCTCAGCTATCACATTTTTTTTCTTCTTCACTTTAATACGCTCCAGCAATAAGTAACTAGCCTCTTGTATTGTGTCAGATGCCTTCACACAGTTCTTGGTCTTCTGCCAGTTTGATGAAAGCCAAGTCATATTTCTTTGAGGAAGGGATGCTTCAATTCTAAGTGCCTCTTCAGCTGACTTGGCACTATGTTAGCATTAGCAAACTTCTCTATGCAGATGACACGCAAGCTAAGGGCAATTAGCAGCCCCGGCTTAACTAAAGCTGTAAACAGGTCTGCTCTAATAACTTCTGGTTGGGGTGGATCTCTGCATGGGCAATTTGCCTATTCTTCAGCTAATCAAAATAATGAACTCCATGCATCAAAATGATAAAGTCTACATATATTATTTATCATTTTAAGTGTCAATCCAATACTATGACAGTTTTAAAGAAAGGCAAAAATGGCAGAGCAATTATTGATATATCATCTGCTTAAATAGTGAAGTAAAACATTCACTACACAATTAAAGAGGATAAATTGTGCAAGTAAAGTTCATTGTACAGGTTTCATACCAACACAAGGCATTAGAGATGTGTTATTAGGGCTGAACGATTAATCGAAAAGTAATCGAAACCGAAATTCAGAACCTCCAACCGACTTAATTTTCCCATGTCGGTTATTTCGGTTTTTAATCCTGTTAATACTTCCCCCTTAAAAACATACTACGGCTTGTGTAGCCACATGACTCCCCGTCCAGTCAGTGGCATAAAAGCAACACGGAGGTGAACGCCGGTTCAACACATAGTGAAGATGCACCTTGCGTCTTTACTAAACTTTGTCAGTTATATTTGTTTTAAGGTTTGCCAGTTTGGACATTCAAGCGATTAGACAATTGGATGTGTATTATTATATCGAGCTGCCGCGCTCGTGCAGCTGCATTGTGGCACGAACACTCATACAAACAGTAGCTGCGCAAAACGTGAAGATCGCGCGCACAGAGGAACGCAGAAACTAGTTGTCAGCGCTGTCCTGTGATTTATCACTAAAGTAGCTCAGAAACTCAAAACTTGATTTAGCATATATTTTTCTACTTTTTACTCTTCCACATTCGTCATCATGTCATTTGCGGGTCAGAGGTTACTCTTCCGCCACAAATTGATGCGTACGGCTGTCTGCCGGAAGCTAATTATTTTACTTTATAAAGTTTTAAATATGGATATTTTTCTTACAAAAACCCATCACTTCGTTTCAGAAGGCCTTTATTAAACCCCTGGAGCCGTAAGGATTATTTTTCATGATGGATGGATGCATTTATTTTGGGCTTCAAAACACCCCCCATTCACTACCATTATAAATCTTTGGAGAGCCAGAATATTTTTTAAATATATCTCTGATTGTGTTCGTCTGAAAGAAGATGGTCATATACACCCAGGATGGTTTGAGGGTGAGTAAATCATGGGATAATTTTCATTTTTGAGTGAACTAATTCTTTAACAATCAGAAGTCAGGACAGGAACTACCCCATTATCTAACACAGGTAGTGATTTGACAGCCAAAAATAAAATTGTCATGTACTTCTAAACCTGTATAGATGTGGAGCACAAAAAAGGTTTTTTTTTTACTTCAAAATGTATCTCTCCCAGACAAATTGCATACAAGTTTGGAACAACATGAGGGTGAGCAATAGGATGGACATTTTTGTCCATTTTTCAGGTCAAGTACTGATAGGTCTCAAAAATGAGTACTCTGGGGATGGGGCGTGTTCGCAAGGGTGATAATGAAAAAAAAACAACATTAAAACACTATTATGAAAATTAATGACATGAAAATGATGTGAAAAAGTATCAAAATATGAAAATATGACTAGAAAAATAACATTACTAGATCATCAATAATGCATCAATGTTTTTGAAAAAAGAAACATCTAAAAGGAATAGCTGCATGAGGTGAAGCTGAAGAATGAATGAACACCAGCAACCTGAAGCACGTTCTATATGACATCCTATATGAGATTCATCAGATATCCTGGATACACAGCATAAATGTAACATTACAACTTATATCTACATAAAAGTTACATACTAGCCAGACAGAGAGTGTTACTCTCGTTGTGAATGTGCTCAACAGCACGCAGAAGCATGGGCAACTAAAGCACAAACACAACATTCTACAGTGTTCTCATTATAATCTTATGTTTATGGCAGATTGGGGCACTTAACTGTATTTTCATCTATTTTATCAAGTGAACTTGACCGTGCTTGTCTGAATGTGTAACTCATTATGGATGCACTTTTCCCGTAACAACAACGCTGAAACATGGGCAACTAAAGCACAAAGAATTTACAATATTTCATTACAATAGTGTTCATTATAACATTATGATTAGCGTTGAAAATCTTGCACTTAACTATTTTAATTATCCAATATGTCAAATTCCAAGCATCACTGCATGCTTTCAAATCCATAGTTTCACTTTATTTCACCCGTCTGGACGGGTTGATGTCCTAACTAGAGTTATCAAAGGTACCGACTTCGATTGTGTTCTCGCACTCATCGGATATGTCTGTGATTGGCTACAATGATCAACGCACGGGAGGGTTTGAAAGCACACGGAAGCATTTGAATTTGAAAGCAGGAGCGTTTGAAAGCAGGCGTCTATAAGCGGACTGCTCCGCGATAGACGCCTGCTTTCAAACGCTCCCGTGTGTATCTGTGTATGCGCTTGGTGAAGAGCATCATTGATGACTATTTACAACGTTTGAAGCATTGATCATTGAAGCCAATCACAGACATATCCGATAAGCACGTGAACACAATGGCCAATCAGGTGTTTTCAAATCCGCTCAACAGCGTTCAAAGCGTCACATTTTTTTAAAATTTAAGTACCGTCTCGGTTCCGAAGTTGGTACTTTTGACAACTCTAGTCCCAACGCTAAGCAATCAGACTTCAGGTGGTGCCCAAAATGCCGCAATAACCAATGAGAAAAAAAGAAAAAATCTTTTTTAAAGTCACAGCGATCATCGTTTTCAGGATCGATCATCATTTTTATGACAGTAATCAAGTACTTTTGCACATCCCTAGTAAGTAAATGACAGAATTTTCCATTTTGGCTGAAGTCAGACTTTAAGGCTATGTAGTAGAATGCTGTTTCAGTAAGAGATGCCAGAACTAGAGTTACTCAGGAAAGCACACTGCTTTGTACACTGAACAGCACATAAGGACATAAGTGGGACTCAAGATTTGCCTGGTGTTGCATAGAACTATGATGGAATAAACATCAAAGATTTGGCTGCCTTTTCCCTCCCAAGCCCTTTTCTGCCCCTGTACATAGTTTGCACAGTGAAGATGAAAGTCAGTCCTACTCCTGGACATAATGCTGTTCAGGCGGCTCAATCAAGGTAACAAGTGCAAGAAAACAAGAAATTGCTTCCTGTTCCTAGTACAGCTCCTGCCACTGAGCTACACTGGTTTCACAATGTAATGGCAGTCTGTGTTCAAGAGAGAGAAACGCATGATGTGTTTCCCTCATCCAATGAGCTGGCACACAAACACACGGTGAATCACTGCCGTGTATATGCCTTAATGCTACAGCAAATCCTCATCTTCATCACGACAGCTAGAGATTCAGCATCCAGTATTTGTGCCTTCAGTACTGCCATAACCTTTAAAGATGAATGAAAGAGGAACTCCCCTTTACAGGGAATAAGAAAGCATGACTAGTACACACACCTAGCCACTAAATCATGTGATGTCTCATGATCCACCTTGACAGCGAGAGGAAGTATGTCATTCAGCTGAACTGTTTGAAATAATGCAGGACTGCTTTTCAAGCACACTCTTTTTGTACAGGGGAACCGCTTATAGTTCCAGGTTGACCTCACTGTTTAGAAGATAAACCGGGTACAATAGAGGGCCTAAGGTGACCCTAGGTGGGGTAGCTTTATACTTCAAGAGCAGAATACTTTCTCCATGGTCATTCCTGGGATAATAAGAGCTCTCATTCAGCTTTGAAGAGACAGTTTAAGAAAAGAGTTTTCTGATACAATCTGTCTCTAGAATTCGATCTATTTAGCTAAATAACACCAGAATTGACCAAAACCACAAAAGCAGCTGTAGTCCAGCACTTGTTACAGTAATATTTTACCATATGTCCTAATTTGGGACAGTAACATAATAATCCATTAACTAAAGGTATATGTAGCTATATGTTAATATTGTGCCAGATTATGATAATGGAAACATGAACATTTTTATTAATCATTTAAACCATATGCCTAAGAGAGCTGAATTCAGGTTACGACAAAATATAATGATCTTGGTTTCGACAAATAGCTAGGTTTTATCTCACACCTGCCTCCAGAGAGTCAAGTTTGATCACATGGAAGCTGCATGCTTAGCAACCAGGATAAGAGCAGCAAAAAAAAAAATGGCACAACCCCCTCAAGGAGATGACCTGGAGAACAAGTTTCAATGACGAGTGTTGTAAACTAATCAGAAACTGTCTCGCCAAATCAGTTCTGAGAACAAGATATATGGCAAGCAGTGATACACAGAATTGATTTTTTTTTTTACTAAAACAAAAATTTAAGTTTATTTCACAAAAATAAAGCTACAGTCATTAAATATTTGGTAATAACTGAACTCAGTGTGTTGTTCAGGGTGTTGCATTTTCAGGTGATAAACCAGTGGTATTAAAGTTCTTCTGGAACAAGCAGTCTTGATATTCCAGCATCACTTTAGGTCACAGTGAAGTACGTCCACACTGCTGACATGTTTACATGAAATCCACATGATGTGCACAAAATAGACATTGACAGAGTCAAAATGTGTCAACAGAGATGCACTAAATGTTTAAGACAATGATTTCAGCCCTCCAAAACTAGTTTGGCTGCAACAAAACAAAAACGATAAATATTTTCGGTTGCAGAAATTTCAGTGCCTTACTAGTAATTAAGTAGCGAAGGATAACCAGCTGATCTGAATTGGTGCTAGTTACTAGTACTACTATCTAATAAATAATTGCACATGAAATTGAAAAAGTTACTAGTCATTATTGTATTATTTTGTAGTACTAGTACTAGTAGCATCAATACTATTGGCTCGTTTCCACTGAGCGGTACTGTTCAGTTCAGTACAGTACGATTCGGGATGGTAAACTGATCCGGCTTGCATTTCCACCGCAAACAGTACCCTTACTTGATAGGTGTGGTGTATGTCGGAAAGTAGCGATCAACGTCATTCTCGCTTGAAGAAGAAAGTGACGGTAAACAACAATGGAGGACATACAGCAGCTTTGTTTGAGCAAAGGCTGAAGGCTGCAAAGAAAAAATACAAGCCGAAAAATACACTGTGTTGCAACTAGGGGTGTAACAATACATCGATCTAATGTCTAACTAACTAATGCATCGATGCAACGCATAAAAAAATCTATACCTGAGGGCTATTTATAGAGGCACCTTTGTTTTAACATTCTCCACATTTTCACACAATATCAGTCTATGCATTATCGCCAATGCGTGCATTTTCGTTTAAATTGTCACTGGCTGATCGGGCCAGTGCTGAATCTTCACGAAAGTTTATAATTTGCTTGTGTTTAAAGCCTTGCAAAAAGCAGTGCGCACACATCTCAAACAGTGTGTTAGATCACAACACTGGAGAATAGAGCGCTATGAATCGCTCTTCACACACACAGTAACTGAAATTTAAAACTGTTAAAAGAATATGGTCAATAAACTGCCGCATAGGAGCGCCGCACGCTGTGACTCTGTGTTGCTTCAAGCGCATCATTCTGCACACGGGATGCGCATAAGTGCTTTGTGCCGCTCTGTATTGGAGCCTTTATAATAAATTTGCACAATGAAAGAATATTAATAGCCTGTCTTGTTTTGTCCTACCTATAATATGTTGTTGCTTCATTAAAAACCTGCGCTATACATTTAAAAGAAATGTCTTTTAAGTGTGTGTGTGTGTGTGTGTGTGTGTATGTATTCCTTGGGGCAGTCGTGGCCTAATGGATAGAGAGTCGGACTTGTAACCCAAAGGTCATGGGTTCGAGTCTCAGGTCCGGCAGGGATTGTCGGTGAGGGGGGTGAATGTCCAGCGCTCTCCCCACCCTCAATACCACGACTGAGGTGAGACCCTTGAGCAAGGCACCGTACCCCCAACTGCTCCCCGGGCGCCGCAGCAATGGCTGCCCACTGCTCCGGGTGTGTGTTCACGGTGTGTGTGTTCACTGCTGTGTGTGTGCACTTGGATGGGTTAAATGCAGAGCACAAATTCCTAGTATGGGTCACCATACTTGGCCACATGTCACTTCACTTTCACTTTGTTTATCAGTTTTTTGACACTACACATTTTAGCACAGAACTAAAATACTTTCTTGACTGCTGTCATGTCATAAGCTGTCACTAGATTACTGTGTGAATTTTTTATTTGTGTATGTCCCAATCAGGGTTCAGGATGTGAAATTTTGAAATAAATATTTGTTATATATTTTGGTTGCACTTGAGAATTTAACTGGTTCTGTAAAACAGGCGCAAAATATCGAAATATTGATAGAATCGAATCATATCATAATCGTATCGCAGAACTTTTTGAGGTATCGGAAAATATCGAATCGATGGCTATGAGAATCGATATTGTATCGAATCGTGATGAACTGTCCGATTTACACCCCTAGTTGCAACGGTATTGTAATAATAATATTATTTACAAATTGTCATTCCCCTTGTAGACGCGCAAGTGACGATTCTCTGTCAACCAATCAACGTTCTGCAGTGAGTGTAGTTCCACCCTTTTGGTATCAGTACTATTGGTACTAGGTACCCCAACAGAAGGGTCCCAAGGGTTCCGGAAGCTCAAACACGCTGCATAACCAATGAGGTTCATTCTCGTGTGTAGCAGGTTTGGTTGAACTTCTGCTTGCGTTCATTGATTAATGTTTACATGCAAGTAAAAGCCCAATTTAAATCTGTTCGTCATAACAAGCGATCGATTCTCTTCAAGAAATTTGGACTAAACCACTCGATTCATATGGATTAGTTTTCCGATCTATTTATTAAGTTTTTGAAGGGTCAAAGTGGTAGTTACAAGGGCTGGTCCGAATACCATTTTTTGAGCTTCGGTAGTAATCCACAACGAATATTCAAAGCTTTGGAAGGAGGGGGCTGAACATATTCTTCTCTTAAATAAAGGCAGTGTAACAAGTAGAAATATAGTGTGGCCCCTTTAAGAGCTGTGTGCTCCCGGTTGAACTGTCGATGTCGATTGTATGTGCGACTCAAGCAATACACGTATGCAGGTTATTTCTGTTTTTCTGATGCCCATTTAAAGTTATTTTCTTTATTAAGTAATGCTGTGGACGGCATAGCATTTGCAACGGACAGTTACGCGAGTTTCACGTGGAATAAAGCGCCACTTGTGAAATGTCAATCGCCTCTGTGAAGTCTGTCTGGTATCAATAACTCAAGCTAAGTGAGCTATCCCTACTTTCTCCGTACACAACACGTTACAGCAGGAATCTCTGTGTGTCTGTCTGTGTGTTTGCATTTTGATTATGTCGAGAACTGTTCATCCAATCGGCTTCACACATGGCGGGTGTGTTGCTGCAGACCCAAGGGAGTGCAGTGTCGCATTTGGTGCAATGTGGACACGCGACACATTCAGAATTAATAAACTTTTAATAAACAACAGAACAGCGAAATAAACTAGCTGAAAGCGGCGTGCCTCACGTGGGCAGGGCTTATATGCTCCGAGAACGGACACTGCACTAGTGATATAAAACACAGGTCTGTTAACAGCAATACTTTTAATAAGGTAGCCTAACATGTTTCTGACAAACAAATCACAAATATTCGAATCCTAAAATTGAAAATCGAATACCAACCCACTGAACGAATATTCGAATAATCGAATATTTGGATCCAGCCCTAGCAGTTACAAAGGCAGTTAATGAAAGCAAATCTGACAGCATTCTGTCATCAAAAATACCTTAATTTGTCTTCTGAAGAAGAACAAAAGTCTTACGGGTGAGTAATTAATGACAGAATTTTCATTTTGGGGTAAACTAACCCTTTTAATCAAGAGGGGTTTCATTTACTAACGGAGACAAAGAAATGAGTTGCGCTCATACGAATATGTGGTACTCTCTGCAATTGGTCACAAGGCATTTAAAGAAGTTATTTAAAATATCTGATGGATGAACTTGCACCTCAACTGGACTCGTTCATTGAATAACGTCCTGCCAATTGTAATCAAACTTCCTGGTGTTACGGACATCGCCATCTTTGATATCGTCAATATAGTTACCCGAGTTATAATACAGTTGTGGCTTGTTCATACACATACATATTCAAACAACCACTTTAATCTGCTGAAAGTACAGAACATTTCAAGACTCGCACCTGTATAGGCAAATGCTGTTGTCAATCCAAAACAGTGACTGTGAACACAGAAATCATGGACATTTGTATTACTGACTGATGTCTTTATTCGTAGCACTGTATTTATGTTGGCCATTTTCTTATATTTGAAAATTAAGTATTCTTTTATGAGGAAAATGTTTGAAAGATTGCGGTTATTATTTATTGGCAAGTTAACCAAAGTATAGCTTGACTAATCATAAAATAATCGTTAGATTAATAGTCTAATAATGGATTGTTAGTTGCAACCTTCAAACTATTTATTTACCAAAAAACAAACAAAAAAAACCTCTTGGCGTGGACAGAGAATGCAAATCTAAGCCAGGAATTATGCAAACTGCAGCAGCGACTGGGAGGACACGTTAACAGACGGTCACTTCCTTTATTTCTGTAACCTTACTCCACAATCACAATGAAGAATTGCCAACACGCCATTCATATCCACCACAAGTAAACAGGTGTACAGATATGACAAAGAGACAACACTTTAAACAGCATTAACATACTATAGAGTACAACATCAAGAACGATTTCACATCTCCCTCTAAACCACCTGGTGACTCAACAAGCCTAAGTGGCATCATACACCTCGTATTCTTGCCTTTACCACTACTACATTTCCTTAAAGAAGACCTCAACTCTTATTTATAATATTCAGAGAGATTGTTTAAGGTGTTTGTGTTTCTGGACCCATCCCCTTGCGCTATAACGTCAAGCCATTAGTGCTAAGCTAAATGATAAACACTGAGATGAGGAAACATTATGTTGTGGTTTAAAAAACGGGTACATTTCAGTCATTTTCACGAGTATTATTACTCGTTACTAAGTATTAAATACCTCTGTTATTCCTTCGTAATGTCGGTGAATGAAGTGCTGCGTGTCCGTTGCTAACTGACTGGAATCTAGTCAGGCCTCAAATTGAGCGTCGATTTGACGGAGGATTAAACACTCACCTCTACTTTAAACCTATTGAAACGTTCATAAACTAAAGTGTAACTAGAATTCAACGCCCGGTAGCGGAACGTCGTTGTGGAAATACAGCGCGAATGATAGTTTAGCGAGCGGCGAGCGTTAGCGCTCGAGAGTATGACAGCGTCCCGGTGCACGCGCAGAGCGCCGCTACAGAGCTGCTTTAGCTTTAGCCTGTGCGCTCCACTTCCTATGCAGCCCAGAGTTAAAACAAGGTAACGCGAATAAAACCGAACAGTTTGACAGCTCCAAGCGTACCAGTTGTAAACGAAGTCGTTTAGACTGTTAAAATAAGGTCCGACTCACCAGCCGTTATGATACCAGAAAACAAGTGCAATCTTCTCAATCGACGGAAGGAGGAACGGACCAGACATTCAAAATGGCGGCGGTCCCAGCCTCAGCACTTCTACCGCAGGCGGAAGGTTACATGACTGATGTTCCGAACTTCAAATGCGGATGTAGGAAGGCGCGACCTGCTCTCGTAGTAAAATCTGTTATGATGAGCATCAAAAATGCTCTAAGTGTTTAATCTCATATACATGTATATCTCTGTCTTTTTTACTTTACTATTATTTTTATTTATTTTTTGTTGTTCTATACTCGGTACAATTTCATGTGAGTTGTTTTTGACATGAATAAATGCATTAAAAAAAAGCATGCATTATTTTCAATGGATGGCATTATCCAGTGTCAGCTGGAATATGTTTTCGTTTCTTCCCCACAAATATTTAATAATAAAAAAATGCTCTTTCTGTGACATTGAAAAATATGACTTTTTTTTTCTGACATTTTTTTTTTTTCTTTATCACAACTCTCGGGTTCAGTAGCTACATTGTTAATTTATTTATTATTCTTTGTAATTTATTTATACATAAATGCACATTTTAGGTATGAATCCTCTACTGTCTTTTTAAGACTATAATTCGTATGTTATATTTGAGTTCAGATGCAAAAGCCTCTAAGTGCCATCTGAAATTTTCTTATAAAATGAGCATTTTTATCAAGCTTGTATGTTTATGTTCAATTATTTCACTTTAATGGCAATGCAAATCACCTATTAATTGACATTAAAGTGAAATTACTAAACCTAAACATACAAGCTTGATAAAAATGCTCATTTTAGAAGAAAATTTCAAATGGCACTTAGAGGCTTTTGCATCTGAAGTCTTCATTTATTATTGCCACAAAAAAAATCTTTGAAATGTAAAAAATATGCTTCACCTCATATAAATGTTTATTTTCCTCTGGCTTTTGGATTATTATTATTGTCGTTTTGTTTTATGTTTGTTGGTACAATTCCATGTGAGTTGGTTTTGGCATGAATAAATGCATAAATAAGCTCTGATAGTAAATAATATTGTCAACATTTACTAGCGTGTTCAAGTAGCCTATTATAAAGAGAATGGAAAGAAGGAATGCGTTTTGCGTATATGTGGTTTAATATCAAGTAATATAGCAAGAGGCTCGAGCCACCCCACGATATAAATCCCAAGCTGTGTTCACCGAAAAACTCGAAAAGCCAGTTTTTTATTCATATTATGTCACTCGAGTCCACTGTATTTGAACGCTGAGCTACGTGTCAGCTCGGCGGAGGACTTGCCCAAAGAGCCGTGCTGCGGTCTCACCTCACCTCGTGGCAGTCAGTGATGACGTCAGCGTGCAATGTTGTGGCACTTCCTTTGGGAGTCACTGAACTGGTTCTTTTTAGTAAGCCAGGGGTCGTTCGGTCGACCTGAGGAGAAATTTTGTGGTGAAGTATTGCAGCATGTCATTTCCAAAGTCAGATAACTGCCTTTTATTTTGTCTAAAGCAAATTATTCAAATAACATATACTTATTTTTTATGAAATAGGACTATTGCAGTGTTTATTATAAATGATTTATCCATACACATCATTTAGCCTATTTTAAATCCTTAATTTTGAATCAAAATAACTCCCCCTCCCCTTCTCTTCCCTGATGATGTGTTGGCGCGAAGGCGGGACAACCTGTCACTCACATGAGATCCACCAATAGCAAACCACAACCATCCAATCAATTCCCCATGGACAAAATCAAGTGCCGCCCTACATTTTTTCTTGTTTGAGAAGCCGATATAATCACAATAGCAAAGAAAAGACTTTCGAAACTTCCGTTTCATGCTGATTTTAAGTTGCGGATCTGTTTTCGAGTATACA
>RJVU01052005.1:4563219-4602369 GCA_003731715.1 Anabarilius grahami
CAGATTCCCAGATTCTGACTAGATTGAGATGAGAGCATTGAATGAGGATTGAATATCATTTTTTGTTGTTGTTGTGTTGTTTTTGAGCCACTCGAGTCTTAATTTTACATCTTTGTACTGTTTAAAAAGATTAATTAAATTTCAGATTTGTAGCAGATTTCCACACTGAATTTATTAAATTTCATGAAACGTTTAAAAGCATGCAGCCATCTTAAGAATTTTGTGTTTGAACTTCCGTTTTTGCGGCAGCTCTGTATATTTCCATGGAATTGCTGTCGAAGAGTAATTAGCTGGTGAAGTGGATTTACTTATTGTAGAGTTAACGAAAGTTATCATGAGCATTGTCATGTCTGAAGCGGATGTCAAAACAAATGTCAGAAGACCAGGAAGACTTTAAAATTCATAAATCCGTAAGATCTTACCTTCGTTCTATGGAAATACAAACCGGAAGACAGAACAGAACGAGCGCAGCTCTAGAAAGGGTACATAAGGTCTATATGACTCATTTAATTTACAAGCCTGTTTGATTTCATAGAATTTTGAGGTGAAGAGCATTACATAATTCTTCGCCATCACATCTTTAAGGATTGATAGATATTTTTGTAGGGTGACTCATGGCTCTATAGCAACCCAGTTTAAATGACAGTTGGAATGAGTCACAAAGGCTTATGGATTCATTTGTCTGCCACAACACACCAGTGCCGCATCAGTCATCTGCAGCTACAGTCATTATCAGTTTAGTCATTTCACTTCTGTTCAATCATACTATATAAAAAATGACACTACATTTCAGACTGTAAGTCTTGTTACTCTAAGCTTTTATCTGTTTGTTGGTCCATATTGTGTTTTAGGAGAGTGAGGAGGGGATAGACCAGGGGAGCAATTTTGCTTGTCCTCTTTGTTCCCTGGAGTTCAGTGGCCCAGATCAGCTCATCGCACATGTCTACCAGGTGAGGACTACTTAATCCTCTTGTATCTTTTAGATTCTGTTTACACCTGGTATTAAAATCCATCTCTTGGGTCCAAAACATTTTATCAGATCACTCAAACAGCATTTGGAGTAGGGCCGCCTTCAACTAAAGATTTTTCTAGTCGACTTATTATGATATTAAATCATAATAACGAGCCTTTAATTGCCTATACATAATACATAGCCTGATCAGCGCTCAAGCACATGCATAAAGTTTGCCACAGCACACCGGCAGACGTGATGATTATGAGTGTGTCATGAACTGTCAACGATGCTGACTCGTCATCTCCGCAGTAGTAGATGTGCCTATATGCATGTTTCATAGACATTTCAAGCATTCTATAGATATACAGTACAGTCCAAAAGTTTGGAACCACTAAGATTTTTTATGTTTTTAAA
Source organism: Anabarilius grahami (assembly GCA_003731715.1). Lineage (NCBI taxonomy): Eukaryota > Metazoa > Chordata > Actinopteri > Cypriniformes > Xenocyprididae > Anabarilius > Anabarilius grahami. The sequence continues at coordinate 4,564,589 of RJVU01052005.1, forward strand.
AGAAGTTTCGTCTGCTCACCAAGGCTACATTTATTTAATTAAAAATACAGTAAAAAAACAGTAATATTGTGAAATATTATTAAAATTTAAAATAACTGTGTACTATTTAAATATATTTGACAAAGTAATTTATTCCTGTGATGCAAAGCTGAATTTTCAGCATCGTTACTCCAGTCTTCAGTGTCACATGATCCTTCAGAAATCATTCTAATATGCTGATCTGCTGCTCAAGAAACATTTACGATTATTTTCAATGTTGAAAACAGTTGTGTACTTTTTTTTTCAGGATTCCTTGATGAATAGAAAGTTCAAAAGAACAGCATTTATCTGAAATACAAAGCTTCTGTAGCATTATACACTACCGTTCAAAAGTTTGAGGTCAGTAAGAATTTTTATTTTTATTTTTTTGAAAAGAAATTAAAGAAACGAATACTTTTATTCAGCAAGGATGCATTAAATCAATCAAAAGTGGCGGTAAAGACATTTATAATGTTACAAAAGATTAGATTTCAGATAAACACTGTTCTTTTGAACTTTCTATTCATCAAATAATCCTGAAAAAAAATATTGTACACATATTTTGTACAATTGTACACATTAAATGTTTCTTGAGCAGCAGATCAGCATATTAGAATGATTTCTGAAGGATCATGTGACATACATAAAATGTCTTTACTGCCACTTTTGATTGATTTAATGCATCCTTGCTGAATAAAAGTATTCGTTTCTTTAATTTCTTTTCAAAAAAATTAAAATAAAAATTCTTACTGACCCCAAACTTTTGAACGGTAGTGTATAATGCTACAGAAGCTTTGTATTTCAGATAAATGCTGTTCTTTTGAACTTTCTATTCATCAAGGAATCCTGAAAAAAAAAAAAGTACACAACTGTTTTCAACATTGAAAATAATCATAAATGCTTATTGAGCAGCAAATCAGCATATTAGATTGATTTCTGAAGGATCATGTGACACTGAAGACTGGAGTAATGATGCTGAAAATTCAGCTTTGATCACAGGAATAAATTACTTTGTCAAATATATTTAAATAGTACACAGTTATTTGAAATTGTAATAATATTTCACAATATTACTGTTTTTTACTGTATTTTTAATTAAATAAATGTAGCCTTGGTGCGCAGACGAAACTTCTTTTAAAAACATTAAAAATCTTAGTGGTTCCAAACTTTTGGACTGTACTGTATTTCTTGTGTCTGTGAGGCAAGTATACGCTGAGTTTCGGTTCATGTTTGTTACGTGCTCAAGTTCACTGAGACCGAGACATTCTTGTTTATTCGTTTACAAAAGCAAAATCTTTTGCTGTTATTGTGAGTTTACAGAAATAAAAGTGGACCTTTTACAGTTTGCATTACTCTTATCTGTACGAACAAAATTACAGAGTATTTTAAGTTAAATGCAAGTGATCGCATCGGCGCCTGTATGTCATGCAGTAAGCGCGCTCTCCACACAAGCATGGATATGTGCCTAATAATAGCTCACATTTATCTAGGACTAGGCTAACGTTAGAGCGAGCGAACTTGTAAAGTTGGTACTACTTACATGTTTCAAGTGATAAGCCATATTTGAGGCCGATGAAAGATAAGAGAATGTTTGGATTTCCTACCGTTAACGATCTGTCCTTCATAGAGTGCGTGACTTCGCCACTTCCTGTGGATTTTTTTTTTCTGCGACTAATAAAATCTTGGTCGACCAAGCCTAGTCTTCTAGTCGACTATTAGAGGGCAGCCCTAATTTGGAGCTTGTCAATTACATGCAGATTGTGAAGCACATCTAAAGGCTGGAATATACTACACAACTTTTAAAAGCTGAACACTTGTCGACTTTGTAAATGGTTACAGACTAAGACCGGGCATCATACACTAAGTGACTGAAGATCATATACTACCAGAAGTTGTTCTGAATCTGAACACAGCAAAAATCACACGGGACATGCTTGACAAGTTAAAACAATGAGTTCTAAAATTGACTGAAAATATCAAACATTGATGTCCTCTGACTGGATGGAATTCAAATCTAAAGTTAACAAAGCATGCCCATCCTGTGGTTTTCTGTGAAATCTATGACTACAAAATTCACCAACTACTCCAGACTGCAAATCAGAGCAAAAATCTGCAAAAACTGCATCGTGTATTCTAGCCTCAAGTTCAAAATGAACTTGTCATTCCAACTTACTTCCATGAGGAGAAATTTTGAATAAAGTACCGATCACTCTTTTCAAACCATTTACGATAAATGGAGACTGCCTTAAATGATAAGTTCATGGTACTAACTCTAGTCCCCATTGTAAATGCTTGAACAATGACCAGTATATTATTTAAAATTGTCCGGAAGATAGAATGTCATGTGAGTTTGGAACAACATGAGGTTGAGTGAATAACAATTTTTGGGACTGTTCCTTTAAGTCTCTTCAGTTGAGAAGAATTTATGTATGAAATCTCTTGTCTTATTTTCTGTGCCCAGCACACAGCTGTGGGTGGCAGTAAGAGTTATATCTGTCCTGTTTGTGGACGAGCTCTCAGTTCTCCAGGCTCTCTTGGCCGCCATCTTCTCATCCATTCAGAGGACCGTCTGTCCAACTGTGCAGTGTGTGGGGCTCGCTTCACAGACACCAACAACTTCAACAGGTCAGCTCTTTACTCGAGACATGATTTTATCAGGATGCTTCATTGTTTTCAAAGAAACTCTTAACAGTTTTCTGTTCTGAATTTGTAGGGGAAAGTTGAAGGAATTCCTCGACACAAGCAGTATAGAGATCAACAGTGAGGGTGAGGCCTGTGCCATGTCTAACTCTCTACCCAGAAGCCCTATGACTAACCCCAGCACAAATCCTGGTCCTGTAGTGACCTCATTGCCAGACGGACTTCTCCCTTCTGCACCTCCTCTTCCCTCACTCTCTGACAGCCTCAGTCCTTCCAGCACAGGCCTTCCGCCTCTTCCAGACCTCATGAACCCTATGCCTGTGTACCCGGCTGGAGTTTTGTTGGTCTGCAACAGCTGCGTTGCCTACCAGCAGCTTGTGGATGCCCAATCGCCGTCCATGAGGAAATGGGCAATGCGTAGGAAGAACGAACCCGTAGAGGTGCGGATGCAGCGGCTGGAACGTGAGCGAACGGCCAAGAAGAGCAAGAGGGCATGCGAGACACCGGAGGAGCGGGAGATGCGTCGCTTACGAGACCGCGAGGCAAAGCGGCTGCAAAGGATGCAGGAGACGGATGAGCAGCGGGCACGTCGTCTACAGCGTGACCGGGAGGCCATGCGACTCAAACGGGCCAACGAAGCACCTGAGAAGAGGCAGGCACGGCTTATCCGTGAGAGGGAGGCCAAGAGGCTAAAGCGGCGCTTGGAGAAGATAGACCCATCGCTGAGAAACCAGATCGAGCATGACCCTGCTGCAATGGCTGCGCTCACTGCTGACATGAATCTATTCCAGTTTTCCTTCCCCATGTCCGTTCCCTCCATGGACAATGGACTGTTTATGAAGCTTCCCTAACAAGCACAGCTCCAAACACCTCTCAGCCCGGCATTTGAGAAGAACTTGCCATTCTTAAAGAATACCTATCTTGACTATAACTGTGATGAGAATGTTATGCTCTTGCAGTTTCAAGGAGGCGCTCACCCTGACAGCGATTTGCAGTGATGTAGGTACCAGATGTCGTCCATTTTCAACGAGAGATTTAAGGCAACATGAGAGACCATGGGTTGCAATGCAACAGTGCAGTTCAACTTTATGCAGACAGGCAGCAACACATGTGGCGACTACCAGTGGGAGTGTAGACAGCGATGCTCACATGATCTGCTGCCTGAAACAGTTGGTTATTGCAGTACAGAAGTGGTTCTACTGGACAGACAAGGCAGGCAATTGCTTCAAATTGCAGTTGGATAACCCCAGAGGGCGACGGATTACAGTAGTCAACAGCAAGAAGAAATAAACCTCCTTAAAACCAGTGCTCAGCAATGTTTAGTAGACTACGATGACATTTTTGAGAACTCGCCTCATCCCTTTAGCTGTGACCTCGGTGAAACACTGAAAGAAGAGTGAGATGATGTAGATGATGTTCCCATCTGGTAGTCGGAGGAGGAAAAAAGGGGCCTGGGGCACTGGAGTCCTTTACAGTCACCACCAGTCGAGTAGAACTCCCACGAGGAACCAACAGTATGGCGACTTGCTGACCTCCTCGTATGTAATTTAATTGCTGTCAGTGTGAACGACCCTTTATGGATTTTTGTAACAGATTGAGTTACAAAATTAACTGAACTTGTATAAAAAAATTCCAACTTTCACAGAAGGGAAACGAGGCAAACATGTTTCCCTGTCTATAAGCATGTTTTAGGAGATCTGTCTACTTAATTTTCAAGGCTCAGACATTTAGCCATCTTTTTTCAGAGCAGTGAGGCCTTTCCCTAAGGAGGTTCTCTGTTTGCACACGGACCTACAGTGACAGGAGTGAGACGTGTAGCCACACTCCACACTCAGCCTACGGTTCAAATTTGCCAGTCTAAAAGGTTGGAGTTTACCTGCAACTATGGCTCATCTCCCAGGACCCTAGATTGGGTCACTACTAGCTCATATTCACAGAACCAACTACCTCACCATGGGCTCTTTGCATGGCCTAGTCACAACCTGTGGTCTTGACCGGGACCAAAGGGGCCGTGCAGGACCACACACTGACTCAATGTTCCTTATGCCAACACCTACTATAGTCCAGGGATGTCCAATCCTGCTCCTGGAGGACCTCCTTCCTGCAGTTCAGCCACAACCCTAATTAAACACACCTGAACCATCTAATCAAGGCATTCAGGGTTACTTGAAACCTCCAGGCAGGTGTGTTGGAGCAGATTAGAGATGAACTCCAAAAGCTTAAAAATGCTCCCTTCGGATGCATTCCAAGGTCAGGAGGTATCAAGGCACGTCCGAATCCAATGTTAGCTTCACTTCCTGTCCCCTGAGATACCTTCATCTGATTGATTTGTGAAGGCAGCATAGATGTATCCTTCACTGCCTTTGATATCCCACAATCCTGTGCTTTCCATTCTGTGAAAGCTGAGCTATAAAATAAAAATGGCATCTGAAAGTTGCAGTTGGTGGTCAGTTTCTACCTTTTTGACCAACATTTTTGCACTTCTGATGTCATTTCTAGCAAGAAATTACTATTGCAGTAATTAAATATTTGCTTAGTTATCACCAAAGCTCTCTCTATTTTGCTATAGATCATTAAACCGTTGCGCTCCCTCAGAAGTAGAGCTGGGACAATTAATCGATACATCGGGAATTGAGAGATGATTCTGGCTCGATTCTGAGAATTTCCGAATGCATCATGATTATCTCTCTAATTGATTCTGAGCTTAGTTTTTAACAGCAGATGGCACTGCATGCTTTAGAAACAGCCATACTCTGCTTGCTTCCAATTCCTTACACACACTTGAACCTTTTATAAAATAGTCATTCATAAAGTTCAAAAAGGTTGAAGCAAATTACAAGGGTGTTTGCAGTGGGCTGTTTACATTAATCTCACGTCATAAAAGTATTCTGAAGAACCGATTTAACCACTTACATGGACTCAGACTCAGCCAAATGCACAAGCGCTCTTCATCGCGAGCATTTAAGCGTGCGGTTAAAAACTAATCATCTGCTGGTAAAATCTAAGCTCAGAATCGATTCGAGAGAATCGCAAAGCATTTGGAAAATCTCAGAATCGAGCCACGAATCACGATGCATAGATTTATTTTCCCAGCCCTACTCAGAAGTCTGTCCGAAATCAGTTTCGCAAGGTACCTTCGTGCGCAAACGCTTCCTACAAGTCATCGCCTGATAAGGCAGCAAAGCAACAAGTCATCTGCCTAAGTTTTCAGCCGCAGCCTCCATGAAGGTGGCCCTCCTGGAGTAGGATTGGACACACCTGCTATTATCATTGCTCTACATGTTTGCTGAAATGACAACACTTTATTTAAATGCTGTTTGAATGCCACTGATCCAAATGGTGAAATTTATGTGGGCTTGTGGTCTCCTGGTCTTTCCTTACACCAGTTTTGCATCCACAAGACCATATTTATCAAGATTTACAAGGATGCCACCTTTGCCGCCAATATGCCCCTCAATGCACCCTTTAGTTGAGCCCGGACTATTTGAGTGTGGACTCCAAGAAGGATCTCAAGGGCTGAGGGTAGCATTTGTGACAACTTCTATGGAGGATGTTGTCGTTTTCAAAAGAGGAAGGTTATCTCTGTGGATGTACTGTTAATTATTGAAAGTATCCGCTTCGAAGCACATACAGCACACTTCTCTGACCTCCCAAAGGCTTTATACCTTATCACAATGCTACACGGGTTTTTTTTTCTTTCTTTCTAGGAACTCAGGAATGGTGTGGATCATCAGCATCCTCACGGCCTGAGAACATAGAGGAGCAGGAGACCTCCTCTTCCCAATTCTTCATTATCATCATAACTTTCTCAGACCAGATACTACCTTATACTTACCTTTACTGGTCACATTGGCCTTTTTTCTCCTATTCAGACTGCAAACTCCCCACCTGAGCCAAAATGTCGATAAGGATATTACGCAACTCCATTACATCTCAACTAACCAACCAGTCTCTGCCCTCTGCTGCTGTCACTGTACTGTAAAATGTGTATGTTACCTCTTTAAACTAGTGTGGTCCCGCACTGGACCTGGGAATGCTTGTTGTTAATGGTGAGGCACTTAGTGTGTGCGCTCAATCTTTATGGCAACACAAGTAGTGTACAAATTCAAAAAAAATGTTGCCTTTGTCACTGGAAAGTTGTTCTTTGGTTTTATATTTAATGATTTAAATGATTTTGTGTGCTATTTCGATGAGATGTGCAATGATGTAAAGGTTTAGTGAATGCATGTACAATGAAATAATCAGGACGAACACTTCCAGAGAGCAATCCCTCCTATATGAAGCAGTGATAATGCTGCATATGTATGCTAAAAATGGAAATAAGGTAAATGCACAAAATATTTCACACTAATTTAAAGGTGAAGTGTGTAATTTCTGTGCCACTGTCAAATTACAAAAATTATACTTGCATCCAAAACATTGCCCCCTGTCTTCCATTGTTCAGACAAACAGGTACTCCCATCCCAAATTCAAACCGACCCAGAGGTGGACAAGTTGGAACTCCCAACAAACAGAGCAAAAGCGCCATAGAGCCAGTGTTTACAGCAGTGTTTCTCAAATGTTTTCAGGTGGTTGACCACTTCAAAAGTGAAAGGTCTTATTCTACAGAGCCCCTAAAAGGACATAGTTAAGATAAAGAAAAAATATGAGATGGGAGGAAAAATTATTTGGCAATGCTTTGGCAAATGTTTTGCGTTCCCCTGAGAATGTCTGCACTCCCCCGATAAACTTTGCATTCCCTCGCAAAGAACACAAAAGTTTTACGAGTGAACACATACTTTCTTAGGGGAACGCAAAACATTTGCGAGACAATGCAAAAGCATTGACTTATTTTTCCTCCACCATGTCCCCTTAGGGGCTCCATATTATTCAATGTCTTTATCACTGATTCTGTAACCGAAAAAGTCGCGGTTTGGATTTAAATCAGCAAATGCTTAAGGGTCTATGATTGGATCATTATAACAGAGATTATGTTTCTAGCATTTTATATGTTTGGCAACAGTTCTTTTAACTCTAAAAGATGGAGTGTGTAGATTTTATTTTCTTAAACAACCAAGATGGAAGATGTATCATGGCCATATCAATTTTTGGGCAAGATCTTGTATTGACAATGCAAGAGGTGAGCACTCTGTAAAGTTTACTCCAGAACATCCTATTACTTCTACTATTCTCATTTGTATGTCGCTTTGGAGAAAAGCGTCTGCTGAATGACTAAATGTAAACGCATCCCAAAGACGTTCAACGAGGTTAAGGTCTGGACTCAGAGGTGCCAATTCATGTGTGAAAATGATTCTTCATGCTCTTTGAACCACTCTTTCACAATTTTAACCCTGATGAATCTTGGCCATAATGCATTTTCCAACATGGTTGTTTAAGAAATGAAAAGCTACACACTCCATCTTTTAGGGTTAAAAGTACTGTTGCCAAACATATAACATGCTAGAAACATAATAATCACTGTAATAATGATCCAATCATAGATGCTTAAGTATTTGGCTATTAAAATCCAAACAGCGACTTTTTTTTTTTTGGCCAGGCAGTGTATAAAAGTTAATGATTGAAGACGGACAACAAAAACACTTTTATCTTAATATTAATTCATTGTTATAAGTTGATTTGATTGAATTGATTAATTCAATGTTGGTGCTTTTTATAAATTGTAATTATTTATTCAGGTCTTTTTTTATTGACTAAACTTGCAACCACAGTTTGAGAACCACTCTGCACATAAAGTTGGGAGAACATTACACACATCACCTTGAAGCTTTACTCAGTTCTCAGTGTTTCATATTTGGCGGAAGGGTCAGTTATGTTAAAAACAGACCACTGTACATCTGTAAGTACCTCTTGAAAACAGGGTAGACTGTGTGTGTATGATTTGTATGTCTTATATTTCATTCCAATACTTATTACAATTTATTTATTACAACAGTGAAAGATGCACATTTCAGTGTTTTAAATTCACAAATGTTGTCATTGCCATCTTTAGAGATACCTCTAATGTTCAAAGTGAAGCAGCTGAGCTTTTCCGCACAGTTGAAGGCAACTGGATACTGGTCCCACGTTAATGCTGTTGTGAAGTATTAATGGGTTCCTTAAGGAAAAGGAAAGGATTTAATGTACATGTGATGAAGCATCACTATGCAATTGAGAGCTGTACTCAAGAAACTTTGTATTACTACTATGCAGTTGATATGAAAGTAAATGGACTCAAATGCTCCAGATCACAAACCTCAGGCTACTCTTGACAGTCAAGCCATTTGTCCTCAAGTCCGTAAGATCCATCCTTAGTTTTGTTTTCATTTAATCGAGTTGATGTATGCATATTCAGGAAGAACAATGCAATTTTTATGATCAATTCCCTGAAACTCATTATAAAGTTATTTCATACAGTAGCATTAAAGTTGTGGAAACCCATCCCGATGCAATGAGAAAATCGAATGATTCTCTGTAGTCTAGAATGAGATGTTGACAGGATGCATTGTCTGTTTTGAAGATAAAATATAAGAGTATTTTCAAGCATTAACCCTATTTAGTCTGCATTATTCCTAAACTATATTTTAGTGGTATGCATTGCCATGTGACATGTTATGCATTAAAGAACCATTTTCTTTTACATATTTGTGCATATAAGTCAGTAAACCCCTGGCAATGGAACTTGCATGTTATAAACTACATGTTCTTAATGCATTTATTCAAGCTTTTCATTAAGGATTGGAGTTTAATTATTACTTGCCTTTTTGTTATCTAGATATTTTCATGATAATGTTTACAAATCTCTAAAAGGCCAAAATGACAGAAACTTAATAAAAGTGACAAGAACAGCACTGGTCACAACAACGCCAAATCCTGTCCTGTTCAGAAAGCCATGCTCTGTTATTGGGTTAACAGATTGGAAGCTCATCATTAAAAGCAGGAACAGAATGTGGAATAAACATCGACTTTACTGCTAAGAGTTTGTTTGTGTCTTTCTCTCTTAAAAAAAAAATGTACACGCATGTAAAGTGAGATAAAAACATGGCATTCAAAAATGCTCATGCTGATAATATCTGTAATAGGACAAATAAACAGCAAAATATAAGCATTTTCTCTATTCAGGTCCCACTAAAATGTATATAAAAATATATTTGTATTGTACCTGATGCAATGCGTTTAATCTGAAATTTGGTCACAACATGGTTTTCTTGATTATTTTCAAAATTATGCTGAAGACGACAAATAATTCACCCCATAGTGGAATATTAAAAAAACAACAAGAGCAATTGTACATTCACAGACTCAAGGTTTGTATTTCAGATTTTAAAAAATTAATGCATACTACATTGGGTATTATTGTAATCATAATCTATTATTATTAAACTCTGTAATTGATGCGTTGGATTCATCAGATGCATCAATTCAATTTTACAACCCTTTTATTACAATTCACTAATTAAATGGAACGCATAAGAAAAAACAGACGTCAAGCCAGCATGTTAATATTATATAGATATATATATATATTATATTGTGTTTACTTAAACATGATAAATGCAATGTTTCCAAGAAGTTAGCTGTAACAATAAAAATACAATATCTTTGTGTCCTTACATAGAATTAAAACAGGAAAACAAGGAAAAAAAACAAAATAAAACAAAACAGCCCTAAGTAGTTCACAGAGAGGTACAAATATACAGTACAAATCTATTTTATTCAAAAAAGGGTACAAATAAAAACGCAACAAAATATAGTTATTAATGCTTTGTAAAGTTCAGGTAGGTGTAGGGTAGTCTAAGGGAGCACTTTGGGTAGACGACTCTAAGGCTTCTGAGAAGAATTAATACATATTGGTACGGCCATACGATATTAAAACGTACTATACAAAGTTTATACAACCTGGATTATACTTGAGGATTGAATATTACACATACATCATTGCATATATTTCGCAGATTTTTATGCATTAAACAAAGATGCCATCTCATTTAAAACTGGTCACACATCACATAAAAAGCAGTGTCACTTAGTGCCAAGAAGTAAAATGTCAAATTTGAGAGTATATAATGATTCCTTTAAAACCTTTAAACCGTTAGAAACCTGATTTCAGCCGACATTACTGACTCTGGCCTGCCGTGCCACCGAATTCAGTCTGGGATGTACACAAACTGCCATGTGTTAGGTTCATAAAGCCTTCCAAAACAATATATACATAAAAAAAAAAACAATCAATCACAAACAATTTGAAGCAATGATACAACTACGTCACTAAAATGTTACTGATACGGAGAACTGCGCATTCATCCTTAACCCAGACGGTTATCCTCGAGTGGGTTGAGCCGTTCTCACACGTCACAAACTATAACATGTCAGCTCAAAACTCTCCATTTGTATGGAAGCTTGTTTCCGCCATGAAATCCTCAGATTTGCGAGATATAAACTCACAATTGGGAGTTATAAAGCCAGAATTGAGTTATAAAGTCAGAATCATGTGATATAAAATCAGAATTGCAAGTTATGTCAGAATTGCGAGATATAAACTCACAATTGCGTGTTATAAAGTCAGAATTCTGAGATATAAACTCGCAATTCTGAGAAAAAAAATATAAGATGAGTTTATATCACGCAATGCTGACTTTATAACTCGCAATTATGAGTTTATATCTCGCAAATACTTTTTAACTTTATCCTCCGGTTTCACAGACAAGGCTTAAGCTAGTCCTAGACTAAAATTCATGTTTGAGCTGTTTTAACTGAAAGCAACTTCTACTGAAATATCTTAAAATATGTCGCAACATGTTTTGTCTCAAGATGCACACCAGTAATGATTTTTTCAAGTGTAAGTTTATAAAAGCTACTTAAATATTCTAATTGAACTAAGGCCTAATCCTGGTTTAGGCTAAGCCCTGTCTGTGAAACCGGGCCTACAACACGCAATTCTGACTTATAAACTCATAATTGCGAGTTCTAATCTCGCAAATACTTTTTAACTTTATCCCCCGGTTTCACAGAGAAGGCTTAAGCTAGTCCTAGACTAAAATTCATGTTTGAGCTGTTTTAACTGAAAGCAACTTCTACTGAAATATCTTAAAATATGTCAGAGCCATTGTTTTGTCTCAAGATGCACACCAGTAATGTTTTTTTCAAGTGTAAGTTTATAAAAGCTACTTAAATATTCTAATTGAACTAAGGCCTAATCCTGGTTTAGGCTAAGCCCTGTCTGTGAAACCGGGCCTACAACACGCAATTCTGACTTTAGAACTCGCAATTGCGATTAAAAAAAATAAATAAAATAAAAAGGTAATTGCGACTTAATCTTGCAATTGTGAGAAAAAAAAAAGTAAGAATTGTGAGATGCAAACTTACAATTGTGAGAAAAAAATTCTGAATTGTGAGATAAAAAGTCACAATTATCTTTATTATTTTTTTTATTTAGTAGCGGAAACGAGCTTCAATACCATTTACGCCGATGTCAACAGGGAGACTAAATGGACTTCTCTAAAAGATTTCCCAGGACTTTTAGCCCAAACTATGTAGAACTGCAGAGATTCTTAAATTTCTATGCACCAATAGTTTTCACTCATTTCCTCAAGCCACTTTAATGATGATTTTCTGATTACTTTATTTTAGAAAAATAAAGTAAAAGAAACATCAGGGTAGCATTTCACCAAAACTATATTTTGCCCAAAAATCAAATAAGGGGAAAAATCCATTTTGCATATTTCCCCTATTTGATTTTTGGGCAAAATATAGTTTTGTGAGATTTAAACATCACACACTTTCTCTAGAATGGACCGCTTTCTAAGGAAGTGAGGGAAGATGTTTCTAAGCTGGAATCAGTGCAAAACATCAGTCTTCACTTCTGCCCTACTAACAAGAGCAAAATATAAATAAAACAATAAAGATTTTGAATTTATATTAAGCTTACATTGTGTTCAACCAAGATACACATTATGAGCTAGTCCAAAAAATATCATCTTACAATCAGCAAGTGCAACGTCACTAATTGTTGTCAGTGAGCAACCCGAGCCACATTACACCAGACCTTTACAGAGGAGTCCAAGGTCAAAACGACTCAAACTAAATGAGACTTTGTCTCCACGTGAAATCTTACGACCTTGCAGAGTGGGAGTCACTTGTACGCATCGCTTACGAACGATGCACATCTTAAGGCGTTATTGACAAGCTAATACTATACAAAACTTATCTTCATATCTGTACAAGAATACAAATGTTTGGATGATTGTTTTTACGTGGTTTCGATTGATTCATTATAATGGCGAAATGTTTACAATAACACTACAGGTGAGGGGAAATAAGTGCAGAACATTTCATTGCATCAAAGGGACAAACGTCTATGTTACATGATTAGGTGAGGCTCCATGGAAGAACAACACAGTTTCAGAGCGAAGAACAACTCAGAAGGCATGTGCACCGATAATAGGGCGTCTACACACCAGAAATATCCTTTGATTTCAATGGGGAACATGAAAAAATCATCACTGATAGAAAGAAAAACTGCCATGCGACCAAAACCTGAATCTGAAATGCAACACAATCGGTTGCAGGCTGGTCTGATTGTGCTTATGGAAGAATTTCGGAAAATAAATTCCCACTTTATTTCAACTAATCCAACTCTTTTTCATTCAGAATGCATTTCTACCCATGAAACCCTGTGTTTGTCTAGTGTGCAGGCATCCTATTCTTTATAGGGAGATGAAATGCTTACATCAAAGTTGTACTCAATATGTATGCGAAAGCGAGGTAAGGACGTGATTGGATTAATTTTCTCACATCCATAGAGAGAAGGAAGTGCAAAAGCGTAGGAATGTAGCTTAAGCTTAAACCTTCTGTGCCGTTACCATTGAACGCCAAATTGACTCTGAATGATTAAATATCACAGCTTAAGAGTCACAATTTACACATTTATTGATCTTGCGTCAATAACTAAACTTTATAGTGCTGTAAGGATGACATTTTTGTTGTCCAAAACCCAGAAACAGTTTAACATTTTAGCACTTCCAGTTCCATCGTCCCTTAAGCCAATGGGTTTTTTTAAATGGGTTTTTGGTTAAATGCCTGAAATAAAGTCTGTAGTTTGAGGTAAACTCATCTAGTCCACTTTCACAGCCTTGTTGCGTTTATAATTGTGCTCTTGCAAACTATTTTAACTTCCATAAAGATGGAAGTGTTGTCGGAAGCTTAACGGTGGCGTAGATCGTTTAGAGCCTACGTTTAGCATTTTACTTCTGGTGACTGCATTTAGGCTTCAAAACTCAGAAAAGTTGTATTCATTTGTGAAGATTATCATGATGAACAGTACATGCAAGGATTATCATTTTTTTTGGGTCACAGAGCTTATTTTCTGCAACAATCCAAAAGCCAATGGAAAAATTCTATTGGTTTTTTCGAGGGAAACAGGGTGATGCTAACTTCCAGGTTGGCCTACAAAAATGTGTCATCACTGCAGCACTCTATTAATTTTCTATTGTATTGTTTCTATTTCTAATTTTAGGTATTTGGGATCCCATGAAGTTTCATGCAGAAAAGTTCATGTTGCAGTATAGATAGGATCAAAATGGCCCTCAACAGTACAGAAGTATTTTAAAGCTAGCAAGATTGATAAATGTCATGTGATGAAGGTAAGAGCAAACTGGAGACATGCAAATCTCCCAGAGAACAGAGCTTAATAAGACAGACCAGAGTAAAGTTAAGACATTGGGAAGGCACAAACATAGCGTCGACTCTTCTTGGTTACAGTGCACAAGGTAGTAGCTCAGTTCTTAATGAAAGCGAACTCAGTCCATCTCCGCCATGAAGTTTGCAGGTGGGAGATTTCATCTCGACGAGAGACGGCTGGTAAGGCAGTGCATTTGAGAAGACCGAGAACAGTGCACCATTGCTGACAAAAAATATAAATACAGCACCAAACAAGCGATAGTAGATAAGCTTCAAGTTAAGTGACTTGGTAGTGACATAACTAACCACTACCATAAAAGGTCACCGAGCCTGTGGGTTACTAGAGAAAATCCAAATGTGCAACGACATCGAAATGTTTCTTAAAACGCAGCAGACCACAGATGAACTGGTGAGATTGTTGAAACTGCATTACGCATAGGGTGCTCACTGAGTCTCTACTGCATAGCTCATGCTAAAGCTGAATCTATCTGCTAATTCGAGTCAAGTATTGCTTCATGTCAAATGTAATACTTAAAAAAAAAAAAAATGGAAAAGATCCTAAATTTGAATAACATCGGCATTCTTATCATTTTTCCCTGTCTGTGAACCTAACAACTTAAAACCAATCAAAGTTGGTCTCCCAAGCCGGTTGACCAAATCCAAAACCGCTTTAAAAACAGCAAACCATACGCACTTGACCAGGCTGAAGACCAGCAGACCAGATTAGGCAGGTTTACGATGTTTTTCCCAGTCAGGAACACACTAAATTTGTGTTTGCAAGGCCTTAGATGACAGTTGTTACCCTTTTAGGATGCTCACTTTGGCTGGCTGTCCACAGTAAAGTGAAGTGTCCTCTGTGAACTATCTTAAAGGTGTCCAAAGTGCCACCGAAACATTTTGGGACAAAGGGAAAAGAGAAAGGAAGAAATAACATGAACTAGATTTGAAACCAGATTATAAATAGCATGAAAGTGGGACTCCTTTTGAGAGGGAACAGTATGTCTCCAAACAAAATATTAACAGATGAAATACAACAGATGATGCTGATGAAATGCTTCATAACCAACAAATGGATTTGAACCAATGTAGGGTGATCAAAACCAAATACGGTTATACTCGATACACACATTGCCATTTCTTCACTTTGTCTGAATCAGACTTGTTGGTACAACCAGGTAGGTTTATACCAGGGCAAACGGTTATGGGGCCCACTAAGTGTACCCACATAATTTGTCCTGTGAGTTCAAGCGATGACCCTTTTTAATACCTCTTCCGAACTTCTCTTCATCATTAAGAGGTTTTAGAACTGCACAGACGTGTGGTATCATTGAGGTTGTTGCAGGAAGTCTAAATCTAACTAGTCAAACGCTAGCGCTACATTTATATAAAAAATATATATTATTTTTTTACCAAAATGAAAAAAACCCTTCTCTTAAAGCCTTGAGTGATAGTGAGAGTCCAAAAACTGTTCAATTAAATCGTGGCGCAAACACAAGACAGCCCAGCAATGCCAAGAGCCAACAACGCAGAGAAATATCAAAGGTCTCATTAAAGAACTTGAGCCAAAATGGAAACGAAAATTTGCATCTGACAAGTAGAAAGTGGAGGCAAAACATTGGGGGGTTGGAGAAACATTACAAAAACAACAACAACAAAAGGAAAAGTGGGAATGTCAGGCTCTTTTCTGGAATGCTGTTTTGAAACAAAACACAATCTTCCTAATGTTTATATTATTTGGTCTAATTGCACTTAAGTCATGATTTCATCCATCTGAAAATGTTCAGTAACTACGGAAAGTGAAACTGCAGCATTTTCTCTTGGCTAATGTGTAAACAGTGTCAACCTTGCCTGTCAGTTTCTCGTGAGCCAAAAACCACCAACAAAACTGAATACTTCAAAACAACAAACACTTTCCCTTCATTATTAAAAAAAACTAAAACAATAACACACATCATATCTGATTCCTGTTAAAGAGTCAGTGTGAATCAATTGAACTTATCTGTGCAATACAAGACCTGCAGTACAAGTTTTAAAAATCACTCGTGGGTAATATTGCCAAGAAGAGAGACAGAACGCAATACTGTACAAGAGTTCACCAATTACAGAAACCAAAGAAGAAACCATAAAAACCTCAGCACAGATCTGAATTACAAACTGTATTAATGAAGCTCTTTCCTCTTTCGAGATGAGTTTACGAAAACTGGTCCTAACCAGACATGACGTGACAAGTTTACAGTGATGAGTAATTTGTCCATCCAAACTGAAAGTAAAAACGCTTCACCCTGTGACACAAAACCTATGAAAGGATTTTGGACCAAAGAGATTTCACGGTAGGCGGAGCTACCCACCACAAAAATAAGAACCAAAAAAAAGTGATAGACAAAGCGTCCTGTTGCTTGGCGCTTTTTGCAGACACAACACAATGTAACTCAAGCATCACCTGTTTTATCATGTCATACCTGGTTAGGACATAATGTAAGGTAGACCAAGGCCAAGGTCTTTATATAAATAGCAAGAGCTGATTCTGAACATCCTAATCAGCGGGTGTTTCAGAAAAGCCCCATTTCGAGGTGTGATTTCATATTAGTCATCTCTGAAGACACTACTGGTCAGAAAATATGCCTTAAAGAAAGAGGTGTTGTTTTAGGGGTAATTGCATGCTTGTAATGAATTCCCGTAGTAACTGTTAAGAGTGAGTATTATCAGAAAGTAAAACTGCATTATCTTAGAAAATCAAGAGAAGTGCAGGATAAGAATAAAAAGGTCTTTACATACAGACTGCAAACGCTGCACATAGAAAAATCGAAATACAAGGAGTAATCTATCTTATACGGGATTTGTTTTTTTTAAAAAAAACATGAAAAACAACTATTGCTTTGATTTTGATAACTGAGCAGGGTCAGTCCACACCCAACAGCAGTGAATCTACACTTGTCTGTGCTAAACACTTCCAACAGGACGATTTCATTTAAACCTGCATGCTTCAGAGCAATAATCCATTTCCACAGGAACAAGCCGTCCGCAAACGACTAGAACCTGTTGCACATTTGGTCTCAGCTTCGCAAGCACGGCTGATTTTGGCTGACACCACATGTTGACTCCAGGAAAGGGGCACAACAATGTAGGATTAAAAAAAAAGTTAATAATCAGACTGAAGGATGCTTCCAACCATGAGGTACTATTTAGAGGCGTTTTCCTAGGCCAGCCTTACTGGGAGATGATAACTCCAATGGGTTGAAGAGGAGAGATCACATTGAAACTGGAATGCAGATTCAGAGCCACTGCTGAATCAAAACTAAAAACCTCGTTAGTCGTTAATGCAACTGTTAAGATGCGTTTGAGACTTCATCTGGGAATAGTTCCTGATTGTAGAAAGATTGTTGGATCAACTGATTGACGTGACGATGCTGGGCAACTGTTCTCAAACTCCAGACTAGAAAGGAGTCCTCAGCAGAAGCACCCTGAGAAGAGGCAGGGAGAGGAGGAGAGTGTAGGAAAGTGAGGACAAACACACCTCTAGAGAGAGGCGCATTAAAAACTGTCCAAGTTTTAAGGTCTTCGCCAATAAAAGCCTGGCAGCGCAACAAGGGAAACCGTCAATGTTTAGAGAGAAAGAGCCTGTCTTTTAGGGAAAAAAGTTGTTGAGCAATCTATCCTCTTTTGTCCTTCTTCAAAATATATATTTATTATTACTGTAAAGGCTTGTCAAGATTCTATGGCTGTATCCCATTCTTATCCCTGGCCTTTCTGAAATAAACATCTACTTGAGGAACTGCAAGATACCTTTATGCAAGTGATCACTGCCAAAACATGATAGTTCACCCAGAGGAACACGCAGACGATGCAGGCTTTGGTACGTGATTTACCAGATAAAGCTGCCCATGCAGATCATTGCAAACTCTGACTATGACCTGGCAAAAAAAAGTCCTCTGCTCGAGACCAGAACCGAAGAGAACTGGAGAAGGGGGCGGCAGGGGGAATCTTCCAATATGTGCAAAATCTCAAACATTCTGAGGCTACATTCTCTCTCCCTCCGACCACGCTCCCTCTTTCGCATCCGACTGACACTACACTCCCAAAGACAATCTCTTTTGTGTTTGCTGCTACTTGCCGGCGTTCGAGCGCCCTTCGATGGATAGCTTGACCTCCTGAGGGATAAACGATGGCCGAGAGGAGCTAGAGGTGGCAGCTGAGGCTAAACTTCCGTCCTCATTCTTGATGCTGTATCTTTGGAAGCCAGGGGCAGACCAGCGCCTATGGGACGCCCCTACGGAAGAGGCTCCCGCTCCGGTTCCCGGTGGAGCATGACCCTCAGTGTGCAAATAGTAGTTGCTCTGGCTCCGAGTGTGCTCTGCTGAAGTCCTGTTCGGTCTGGGGGGCACATCGATATGTCGAAGACCCCCGACCTGCATGGTTTCTTCCTTGTCTCTGTCCCTCTCTCTGTGGATGCGCTCCATCTTTAATTGGTTTGGTGGCCGAGGGGTGTGCTGGGGCGCAGGGGGGCCCATGGGCTGAGGTGGGGCTCCTGACGTGGAGTTGGCTTTGGCGGGAGTCCGGGCCTGCATTTGCTGCGGCGGTTTCTGCTGTAACGCGGCTTGCTGCTGCAGCGTCACGGACACGCAGACATCACCCACTTGCAGATGGTGGCAGGTGAGACCGTACAGTTGGGCAGTCCGCTCGGGGCTACAGGACGACCAGCCCTGTCCGAAAACGAAAAATGGGTGTTCAGGGGGAACATCTATAGTCACTTTGCTCTGCTGCTCCCCTACGTTGAAATGCAGCGCCACTAGACCAGGCCGCTGACTAGCGCGGATGTCCACCACCATGCTCGAGTCGATCTTAAGCCCACCGCTCACTTCTGCGCTCCGCACAAAGTCCTGAGTCTGCAGATCTTCCACACGCTTGAGCTCTCCGGTAGCCAACTGGATGATGGCGCCCTTCATGAAGTGCGACGGGCCGGTGGGTGCCAGCAGAGGAGCCTGTGGTAAAGCACCAGGAGTTGGGGTGGGAAGCTGCTGACCGTGTTGGGGAGGCAGCTCTGCCACCGCCCGCTCTGGGAGACACGCTGCTGCATCCATGGCTTTTGTATATGTAGCTTGAGAAGCAACGATGGCTGGTGAGGCCACATCGTTGGATTGATAATGCTGCTGCTGTTGCTGCTGCTGTTGGTGGTGATGGTAGTCCAGGGGCACGAGAACAGGCTGCCCATTGGCCAAGATCACGGCGTGACCTTGTTGAATGATATGCTGCTGATGAGCTCTGGATTCAGCAGGATTTAATGCATATGCTGTTCTGACTTCGCTCTGAGTCTCTCGACTCCTCTGAGAGCTTTGAGACAGGTTCAGAGGGACATGTGCTGCTTCCTTGCGACTCGTGCCATGGACAGGAGAGGCCAGTCGTCCAACCACCTGCTGGACCTACAAATGAAATGACATAAAATAACAGTCAGAAAAATCGAATCTTTTAAATGGAACAGTTTATTGAATATTTAGACATGTTTTAAAGGATTATTTCACTTTAAAATGAAAATTACCCCGTGATTTACTCACCCTCAAGCCATCCTAGGTCTATGACTTTCTTCTTTCAGATGAATACAATCTGGGTTATATTAATAATCACTCTGAAGCTCCCAAGCTTTATAATGGCAGTGAAGGAAACCACCAGTTTAAAGCTCAAAATAAGTGATAAATGTACTCCACACGGCTCCAGGGGGTTAATAAAGGCCTTCTGAAGTGAAGCGATGCATTTGTTTAAGAAAAATATCGATATTTAACACGTTATAAAGTAAAACTTCCAGCCAAATGGATTCTACTTATGTCTAAAGCATAACTTATGCAATGTATAAAGTAGGACGTAGCGTAGTACGTCATGGTGTAGCGTAATACCAGTAGTATGTCGCGTAAGTTACGCTTTAGACACAAGTAGAATCCGTATGGCCGAAAGCTATTTTACTTTATAATGTGTTAAATATGGATATTTTTCTTACACAAATGCATCACTTCGCTTAAAAAGGCCTTTATTAACCCCCCCGGGGGGCCGTGTGGAGTATGTTTATGATGGAGGGATGCACTTTTTTGAGCTTCAAACAGGTGGTTTCCATTCACTGCCATTATAAATCTTAAATGTGTCAGGATATTTATTAATAACTCCGATTGTATTCGTCTGAAAGAAGAAAGTCATATACACCTAGGATGGTTTGAGGGTGAGTAAATCACGGGGTCATTTTCATTTTAAAGTGAACTAATACTTTAAAAATCTAAAAAAGCTTTGTATGTGTGTTTTTGTTTAGTATCATATTTGATACATCAGACATGTATAGCTCACATAGTAATGATATAGGAAAATATGGATCTCTCACTCGAGAACAAACTGAGCAAAAATATGCAGTTTGGTGCAGTTGATGTTATTCATATTGCCAAAAAGTAAGATTAAATTCTGATAGCTTTTAATCCAAATCAATGAGATTTTTATAACTGCTCAGCAGAGTACTTGCATGAAATGCATATAAATACCAGTTGTCACTCTATATCTTCCAATGATATCTTAGTAAGACGATATTTAAATGCTTTAATGTAGGTTTTTTTCTTATTATTGTAGGGGCAAAACATAAAGCAATGCAATACAGTGACGACTAAGAGACAGACAAATAAACGTTCCTCAAAAGCCTGATGTATCATTTGTTACTCACATTTTAACATGATTTTTCTTAAAATTATGTATAGATAATCAATTAAAACTAAGCTGCTTAGAATATAAAAATATTAAAGTTATTCTTAAGTTTACTTTATAAAAATCAGTAAAGATTTCACAGCAAAAAGACAAATGTACCACAACCTGAAGAGGAACGTTGTAAAACAATTTTACTAAAAGGCTTTTTACTTGATAAAGAAGTTTGAACTATCAATCAGATGACAGAAGGCATAAATAGATTGTGTAAAACAGGATTTTCAGCAAAGTTTTGATCATGTTGATCATTTAAAGGGCTAAGAAATTTAAGTATTATCAAATTTAGCACCATAAGCTGAATAGTGACAAATGAAAGACTTGCCTCAAGACTTGTCACAGCAGATTCTGCTGAGTATAAATCAAAAACCAATCTCTGTTGTTTCTAAGAAGTAGCCAGAGTTACTCAATCCTCAACACACCCAAAGAACAGCTAATAAAGGAAGGAAGTGGTGTAACTGATGCTGACTCACAAGAATTGCCTCAAAAAAGGCAAAACTCTGAAAATGCATTAAGTAGGGATGAAACAGTATTTAAAATACTACTCTGTGTAGGTCCAGATTATGTTACAATATGTTTGCACCATTACGTCAAGTTCAAGGAAAAGTGCGACACTGCAAAACACAGTGAGAAGGTGCACTCCAAATGAACCTTACTGGTTGGATAATGGTCAGGTTGTAGGTAATGATTAGTTCAAGAAACCTATTTTCCAGCTTCTATCCAAATATGATATCTGGGAAGTTGTAACAATAACATCAACATCAAGATTTTGTGATATGTTCAGTGCAATTCAGTAATTCAAATAAAATAATATTGTTAGGGTTAGAATATTATTTTTTCATCTAAATATTAAACTTAAAACATTAATACATTAATAAACAGGAAATACACTCATTCTTATATTATTTACAAATTGCAATATAAAATACAGTTATTTGTGTTATTTGTTTAATTGGGTTCTCTTCATAGACATGACTTAAAAGGTGCAGTAAGCGATTTCTGAGAAATTTAAATCAACACCTAAACAATATTGTGAATATTTGCTAGAAAGTCTGTCCTTTGGAAGCTTGTTTCCACCATGAAATAAAAAAAGGTAATTGACTTTTTATCTCACACTTTTTTTCTTGCAATTGTGAGTTATAAAGTCAGAATTGTGAGATATAAATTCAAAATTGTGAAATAAACTCATAACTACGTGTTATAATGTCCAATTGTGAGAGAAAAAAAAGACAGGTTTTTTTTAGAAATGCGAGTCTATATCTCACAATTCTGACTTTATAATTCAGAGAAAAAAGTCAGAATTGTGAGATAAAAAGTAGCAATTTCCTTTTTAATTTTTTTAATTAGTGGCGGAAACAAGCTTCCACACTGTTTTGTGTGTGCTGGGAAAAAAAGTGTTTGAATATAGTCCTGGCTGTGTAAATAGGAGAAAAAGTGGATCGGACAAATCTACAGAGCACCAAAACACTCTTGTAGCCAATCAGCAGTAGGGGGCGTATGATGGGGGAGGAGAGAGAGTGAGTGAGTCATTCGTAGAAAGACTGAACGAAGGTCTTACGGGTGTGGAACGACATGAGGATGAGTAATTAATGACAGAAATTTCATTTTTGGGTGAACTAACACTTTAATACTGGAAAAGCTCCATATGTGAGTAACATTGGTTTTACTATGTTTTACAGAACCAAGATATGTTATTGTATGCTGTTGTTGAATCACAGCTGAATCATCCATACTTGCGCAAGCTGTCTGATGCGCCAGCTATTAGTGGTTGCCTGTGTTGCATTGCGTGTTCGTTATTTTGGAGGCGGAGCAATGAAGGGTGGGGGGGGTTTGTTTGGGTGTTGATATCAAATATCAACAGTGTTTCTCAGAAATCGCTTACTACACCTTTAAACAAAGATCTGATTTCAATAAAGGTCAAAATTATAGGCTAAGTAATATAACTGCATAATAGTCAAGTCACTACTGATACTGATATATTTAAGTGTTGTGACTGGCCACCATTTTTAATCAGCTTTTCTGCAGTGCACTCAATAGTCCTGTGATGTGGCAAACTACTGTTCCAAGTCAATAAGAAATCAAAATTGACCATATTATTTACTTAAAGTACATTCCTGGTGATATTGCAATAACTTGCTCTTCCTCTGAAATGACTTCCCCTTTTCAATTGCTCTATTCTGACATCTAACATCCACTACCCAATCAGTTTCTGATTATAGAATGCTGTGTCATGTCATGTCAACAACCCATCTGCAACTCTTTTTATGAACTGTAGTAAAACAGAATGTCGAATATGTGGTTGTTTCATTTAGCAGCAGATTTGGATTTGTTGTAAAATCATATTTGTGTCCTAACAATTCCTTTATGCAGTTTCTTCATGGTTTCAAACACTTTCCCTACATAAATCGCACCTTACATGCCCTGGATCTTTACTTTCAAGCCACATCATGTACTTTTCAATTTGGTGATCGAAAAGGCTGAATTCTGGAGTGAAAAACCACAGACCTTCAATAACCCACTTTCTTTGAATGGACCCTTTTAACATTTCCGTGGTTCTCAGAAGCATAAGTTGTCAGTTGGGTAAATTTCTATAGTGGTGAACGAGAGATGAAAGAAAATATAATTTTTGTATTTCCATTTGCTCAGATAGCAAAAAAAAAAACATGATAGCATTTCCATGACCAGTGTTGAGGGGAACGTATTACAAGTAACTAGTAAAGTAACGTATTACTTTTTCAATTTACAACAAATTATCTAATTTATGAGTAATGCAAGTTACTTTTTCACATTTATTGACTGACAGCTCTCCTGTCTGCATGTTGAGAGAAATAAAGTACAGAGGTGTTGTGTGCGCTGTGTGAACATGATGGTTATTGTAGTTCTAGACTAAATGTGAACATACATTTACTCATCTTACTTTTACAAAAACAGATTTAGTATTCCCAAAATTAATAAAAACAGTAAAATGCAATCTCAGAATTTTATGCAAACCTGTAATAATTAACTACATTAAATTACACAAATATATTTTATGTATTTAATCTCACTTTATTAACCAATGTCTTTGCTGCTGACCTTCAGTGATCTAATTCAACCATACTAATAAGCAAAAATGGCTTTAGATTTAGAAATAAGAGTGTTGAACTTCCGTCGCCTTTATCCTATTCTTCTTTAATCCAGATTGGCAGCACAGCTGAAAGGTTTGTTTGAGCTGCACCCTCTACTGTACAGGAGTAAATATGCTTTTCCTTCAGTCTGAGGAATATTCATTTCACTTTTGGTGTGAAAGGGCCTTAACATTTGCCAAAAATAGAACTTTTTTTTGTTGTTATTAAAAAAGACACAAGCAAGTCCAGCCCAGGTGAGAAAAAGTAACGCAAAAGTAATGTAACGCATCACTTTCCATAAAAAGTAACTAAGTAACACAATTAGTTACCTTTTTAGGGAGTAACACAATATTGTAATGCATTATTTTTAAAAGTAACTTTCCCCAACACCGACAATGACTTTCCAAAAGAGGGAAAAAATATAGAGAGATTGATTGTGTTGGTCACAAATTTGCCGTCAGCCTCTCAGCCGTTGTATTAGAAACACAGCCGCAACAGTTAATTATTTTCTCTTTTTTTTGTCATTTACTGCCAAGGTAATATAACACAATGCACAGTGTTATAAATGTGTACTAATAAAAAAACCCAAAAAACTTTACTAGATTTTCAATGCTGATAACTGGAAACGCATCATCAAAGTCTGTGAAAAGGGTCCATTACTAAAACTCTCTACGAAACCTTCAGCAAGACATTTTATATACTTATATATTCTAAACTTATATATTTTTATACTCTATACTTACATTATAACGCATTGATCCAATAGTAAACCATCCGTTCCTCACCTCGAGATCGGTGTCTGGCGTGCTGCTCTGTCCTGGCGACATTCTGCCCTCCGGCCTGCGGCTTTTCAAGCTCTTGTCTTGCTGGGCCTCCAGCGCAGCTGCCTGCAGCATCCGTGCACTTCTGGCCGAATAAACTGCATCCTGATGGCTCTCCCTGCCTCCGTGGTCTCTGTCCCCACCATTCACCTCCCTTTCCTGCTCTAGGGAGCTGCTGTGCAGGTCTCGTTGAGGTTGGACGCCCCTGACGGCGGGGTGGTAGAACACAGGCACGCCTCTCGGGCTGAGCTCCCCGGCAGACAGCATCCCTACAGTCCCGAGTGCCGCCGCCTGCTCAGACGGGAGCATTTTGGTGTACGAGACCTGCTGCTGTGGAGGGGACGAGACCACTCCTTCCTGAATCACTGATGGGTATGGAACCAGGTGTGGCTGTGAAATGGCAGACTGAGGTGGCATTAAGGGGCTGGGAACAAATCCCGGAGGCAAGGCGTAGGGAACCGCAGTCGCGTACGGAGAGCTAACAAACTGCAAGGAGGAGTGTGGGATCTGGGTGTAGCCATGCGGAGGGTAGGGGACACTCGTATGCTGTAACACCGAGGAAGGTACGCTGTAGGCAGGAGAAATGTGGCTAAGAACAGGGTGCAGACTGGTGGGTGAGTAGGTGCCAGCGGGCAAAGCTACTTTATAGAGCATGCTATACTGATCCACGGGTACCCCGATGAGACCCTCAGCACCCTCCACCCCATAATGCACGCTCGGCTGGGCTCGCACCCACTCGCCACTACCGCTTTGGCCTTCTCCGCTCACTCCAGAGCTTTGTGAAGATGGGCCATCCTCACCTCCTCCTCCACTCCCAATTCCACTGCCTCCCGCTCCGCCGCTGATGCTACTGCTGCTGTTGTTGTTGGTGGAGGTGTTGTTGTTGTTGTTAACAGGGAGGTCCCGCTTCTTGGGAGGGAGGCACTCCTGGTTGCGCTCATGGACTGGTTTCATGGTGATTCGGGATGAGAATGGGTGCTGTTACTGAACAGAGGAAGGGACAAAGCCTGACAGCCGCGGAAATAGCACCACTGGAATCAGCTCTGAGAACCTCCCGCTGGCCTCTTCCATCACCTTACCTAAACGCATAAAGAAATCATGAATAAATATTAGGGGTGTGACGAAGAACGAGACAAGACAAGATTTTCACACAGTATTTTTAAGAAATCCTCAATGACGAATACATGATTAGAAAAATAAATCTGGAGGTGCATTTGAAAAGTTAACTAATCATCTTGTAATGAATGTCATTTCAGTTCTACTTTCTGAGTATGAATTATCACATGCAGTAAAATACAACAATACTCAAGCACTGTAAAAGGTTTTGCCACAAACTCAACTGACTGGCTTCTCTTCTGTATGATTTCAGTCTCTTCAAACCTTAGAACTGTACTTGAATGATGAGCTTTTTTGAACTCTGAACTCCTTTCCACAAGTTGATCATAGAAATAAAAACAGTATAAATAACATTTTTCTGTTATTGCAACCATAATCAAAGTACTCTCTCAATATTCAAAGTGCAAATAGTGACCCAATTTTTCTATAGGCATGATACAGAGCTAAGAGATGGTTACACAGCCCAGCCTAAGAGCGCATTTATATTGACAGATATTTGCATGCATCAGGGAGCAGCTTTTAAAATGTGGGGTATTGAAATCGCGTAATGATGTATGTAAATGTAACAATGTAAATGTAGCGGTGGCATATTCTATCCTAATTTCACCCTCACGCACGAGATCTTGTCACACCCCTAATAAACTATACATTTAAACTAATGATGTATAGACTAGTGCTAAACATACTGACCAGGCCAATAAAAGGCTGTTTTTGAGATTGTTGCATCAGCTGACAACTGTGCCGACTGGTCAATTAAAACATGTGGCCAATCTGCCAAACGTCACTTTCAAACTCTGCATATATAAATTGCTACAATATGTTCGGTGAATTTTAAGCACAATTTAGTGCCATATTACTTACAAGCAACGTGCAAGAGTACATATTTTCAAATATGCATTTCATAGCAATTTAGTTTGCATTTCACATTTTTAAAGGACAATTTTTCTTCAACCAGCTTTGTATTGTTAAAATGTCGGTAGTATATATATAAATGAACATTGCATAATCTTTCTCTATGTTACCTGCTTCCAACTCTCCCCATTTATTTGTCAGTTTGAAACAACAATCAACATTGACTCAAACCTTTATTTTTTAGAGTTTCAGTCAAGTTTGATTCAATTCAGATTATTTGGACATGCACTAATACACACAATTCTGCAATTTACGTGCCAAAACTGATAATAATTATGTGCCATTAATTAAACAAACATATATAATAGAGGGCATGCATTGACGTCACTTTCCCACTGGAAAACACCCCCAGAGCCGGACTGAGTGGCAAAAGAGCCTGCTGCATGTTTGGATTTAATAGGGGAAACTGCGAAAACAAGTAAAACGCGAGAAAAAAATAACGATTAAACTTAAGGTTGGACTCGATAGTGTTCCTGTTACAACTTACCAAAGATCCAGTAATCTATGGATATTGATATGCAGCCAGGAATCATGTTTCCAGACAATTAAATGTGCCTGAATTCAACGTCGGTGAAATACATAAAGTAAATTTGCCTGTATTTATATAAATACAATATAGGCAGCTCTAAATCCGGGTGATCACTTATATCAATGTTATATATCATCCAGTCGTAAAACTTGAATAGTTTTTGTCAGTGTTTAATTATAAACACTCAAAAATTCAACATATTGACAAAATGATAACAGCAAATCCACGTTTTGCTGTCTAGAGTCCAGTTGTTTCTGTGAATTGCAGTGATCAATTTGCTTCTTTTCTTTCGCTTTCGGCAGTCTGTAAAAATACACCTCAGATTTTCTGTACAGTCAATAGCAAAGCTCTTTCCTGTTTTAGATGTGTTTTGTGCGTTTTTCGTGGCATTCACGCTGAAAACCAATGCTGCCGCTCAGTCTTTTTGGCACTCGGTGGGCGTAACCGCAGTCACTCCGGCCGACAGTGACGTCACATGCATACCCTCTTTATAATACAATATAATATATTTTTGTTAACTAAAATGGTTTTCATATTAAATCTAAAATAAATATTAAATAAACTGAGCCAGAAATTAGAATTTTTGCCTTGGCAAATGTAAGTTGAAGTACTAAAGACACTCAAACTGAAATAAAAAGATAAACAAAAACTAATAATGACAAAAGCACAGACTAAGTTCTAGTTTTCTTATAAGATTAGTCTAATTAGTCTAAAATTAAGATGACGTGTTGAAAATCTGACATTGTAAGATTACAAAGCCTTTGAAAAACAGTGACATGTCATTTTTTAAGGCATGACTGTGTGTCATTTATATTCTAGAGCAAAATGTGGAAGTCTCTTTGAGTAACCTTAACCACAGACCTGTTTGACTCATTCATCAAAAGCCACTTTTCTAAAAAGCCCATTGGAAATTACCGAGGAAATCCACAAATGTGCCTTCCAGTTTGGCCTAAATACAACGTCAAGGATACTAGAAAGCAAGATAAATACAAGCATCCTGACAAACATCACTAAACCTCATTAGTGCAGTTAAAGGGGAATTTTGTAAATGTCTATTTACAAATAAGTTAAATCATTCAAAATGGAAGATTTATCACATTTTATTTTAATCACTAATGTTGAAATCATACTATACTGTTATTACGACAACCTAGTAATGATTTGTAATAGTATTTCAAAGCTTATTATAATAATATTTAACCTCATATCTCACAGAACAAACACAGTGCAGTAACAGCCATAATAGAATTAGACCTAAAAGATAAAGCACTCAAAATACATTTCTTCCAGGCTAACTGTATTGTGCCCATGATGCTTCTGTGATTCATACACGGTAGATTCAATAAAGAGAAAGAAAGTGCATAAATAAGCCATTTCTGTCCATGTTCTCTTAAAGAAACAGACACTAGTTGAGCCATATCAGAAAATGCCCTATATATTGAAAATATTATTATTAATTCAAATCTAGTCATATCTAGTTCAGTGCAGGCTTCAAGCATCTTAACGTACATAAATACACGACAGACTTTGATTTAATATGATTAGACACAATATTTTCACGTAAAAGATTAAAAAAAACGCCTCAGAAAAACAATAATTATTGCTCCGTAGTAAACGTAGATATCTGATACTACCTGCACGGTGGATAAAATGCACTGCCAACTTTCTAAATATAGCAATCTCTCATTTTAATAGCCAAATTCATAAATCAAACAGCAGTCACTGAATCGCTTGCTAAAACGAAAAGTTTCCATGAAACGGAAACTTCTGACACTATTAAACTGAAACATGCTTAAAAGAAAGCGGAAAAAATATTAAATGGCACAAATAAGATATTTTTAAAATGCAATAACGTACATTTAGATGTTTTGGGTGTCCGCAATCCGTGTGAGTATTGACATCGCGCTGAAGTGAATCGTGGCAGAAGTAAAGACACTAGTGATGTTTTCATGAAGACTCGAGCGTTAGCCAGCTGCTATTAAAGCCTTTAACTTCACTAGCCAGACGCTTCACACGGGGAATATAACCATTCATCTGCATAAAACTGTTCGCTTCATTTCCTCCAATCAAACTTTGGTAGTCGACGCATGTTTGAAACTAAAGCAGGAGTAAATGAGAGGCTGGGATTTCCACCGGACCGCCGCTAACGGGCTAATCGCTCTTCCCACAGACTCAAACAGCCGCTTCTGCACCCGCACGCGAACGCGCTGCGACACAAACACTCACCTCCGCATTGCATCGTGTGGACGACGGGCAGAAATACAGACTCTCGGTGGAGTTCGTGCAATAAATCAATGGTGAAATATGGGCTGGTGATATCTGCCCATTCCAGAGGCCAGCAGACTGAAGCCCAGCGGCGCGCGCTGATGACGTCATGGAGGAGTTGATCCGCGGCTCGTTCATCACAGCAGAAACATTTCAGTTTTTTAGGGAAAGTTCGTGGGTTATTACTGTCTCGCGCACACACGCACACGTTATATCATATAAATTAGTATATATCATAATTTTTTACATGCATGTATTTATATACATACCCATAATTTTGAAAGATGTAAATCATATTAGTTATTTTTCTTTTTATCACAATTCAGTGAGCATAGGAGTGAATGATTTCACCATGTTCCGTAAAATATCAATAGAGGGCGATGTTGAGCTGTCACTATATGTTGTTGGCCCTTGAGGAGACAGACAATTTAAAGGGTTAATTCACCCAAAAATGAAAATAATGTCATTTATTACTCGAGCTCATGTCGTTCTACACCTATAAGACCTTCGTTCATCTTCAGAACACAAATTAAGATATTTTTGATGAAATCCGATGGCTCAGTGAGGGCTCTATTTGACAGCAAGATAATTTACACTTTCAAACGCCCAGAAAGCTACTGAAGGCATATTTAAAACAGTTCATGTGACTTCAGTGGTTCAAACTTAATGTTATGAAGCGACGAGAATATTTATTGTGCACCAAAAAAAATTAAATAACGACTTTTCAACTAAATTTATATGGGCCGATTTCAAAACACTGCTTCGGAGCTTTGCGAATCGAATCAGTGATTCGGATCTCATATCGAACGGCTAAACTGCTGAAATCACGTGACTTTGGCGCTCACCAAAGTCCCTTTAAGACAAGTCATTTCACTCGGCGGCCATCTTTGAAACGCCTCTCGGGCATCCAAGTGCAGCTCCTATCTCTTTGAATGGGGAAACATCAAATTCTCCAAAGCTGTTTGCCAAGCTTTCGATTAAATTTCATATTTGAAATCACCAATGAAATCTGACAACTGTCTCATAAATTTTGTTTCTAAACGGTCGAATCATGACAAAAAACGGTATTTTTCAGGCTTGATCACCCTAATGCGCATGCGCAGTCCTAAATGCGCGTCTCTTGTGCCTCATTTCGGAGGCGCGCGTCTGACTGTTTCTATAGAAACCGGAGCTTCTAACGGCCGCTGCAGTGACGCGATGACTTTACCAATCGGCGATTGGCTCTTATTTAGAAGGCGGGACTTATTCCGCCATATTGCGCGTTGCACTTTCTCCCATTCATAATAATGCGAGTGTTATTCTATAGTCTTTGGAATCACTGATTCGATTCGTTATTTTGTTTTTGGCGCACAAAAATATTCTCGACGCTTTATAATATTAAGGTTGAACCACTGTACTCACATGAACTGTTTTAAATATGTTTTTTGTACCTTTATGGATCTTGAGATTTTCAAAGAGGCCTCGCTGAGCCATCGGATTTCATCAAAAATATCTTAATTTGTGTTCTGAAGATTAACGAAGGTCTTATAGGTGTAGAACGACATGAGGGTGAGTAATAAATGACATTATTTTCATTTTTGGGTGAACTAACCCTTTAAAATAGCTTTACTGTCTCTAAGATAAAAATAAGACTAAGACGCTACAAAGCCGGGTTAAAAACAACGAGACTGAAAACACTAATCATGGTTAAAGGGATAGTTCACCCAAAAATGAAAATTCTGTCATCATTCACTCACCCTCAAGTTGTTCTACTAAACCTGTATGAATTTCTTTCTTCTGCTGAACACAAAAGAGGGTATTTTGAAGAATGTCGGTAACCAAACAGTTGATGGTATCTTTTTTTCCCCCATCGTCATAAAAATGAAACCGGTCCATCCTACAGCACAGTAGGTGGCGCTAATGCATTACTCGAGTTTGCAAACAGCGACGCAGAAGGAAGACCGCTGTTCGATTAGCCGCTGTGCTGTTGGGAAATTGAGTGTTCGTTGTAATCAAACTCGTGTTGATCGTGAATTTTACAATAACTCTTATATAACCAGGCGTTTTTAATTTTATTTAGGCTTCTAAGATGCTTTATTAATAGTGCTATTGTAATAAGCCACCCAGTAGCTTGCCAAGCACAAAAGTGTTTTGTTTAGCTGTTAGCTGAGAGTGTTTTAATGAGCTTTTGAGTCATGCTGCTAGATGTGCTACAGGGAGCGGAGGCTGGAGGATTCACACTCATTCAAGGTAACATCATTTCGTGAACTCTTCACACCGCTGAGTAACCGTAGTAATCATATGTGTGATCCTGTTTGCAGATACTGTCAAATGCAGCGGTCGGGGAATCCTCAAGTGTTTTATTAATGCTGCATTGAAAAGGCAAGTTTTTTTAAAATTGACTTCCATTAAGTTGTTACACTTTGGGTATTGTTTGATTTGTGTTCAAATCTTTTTAAAGGGGCGAGGACGTACATGTGCTGGGATTTGAGGCGAGTGAAACAGAAGTGTGTGCTGGATTGGACAGCAGCTGTGTGCAGAAGTGAGCAAAAATAATAATAATAATAATAAAAAACTATTGATTTGTGACTTGAAGTTGAGACATGCTTCTATGCATATGGTGACACATAATTTGAAATCTAAATATCATAGTGCAGTGGTTTTCAACTCGTTTTGCTTCAGGACTCAAAGGGTTAGTTCACCCAAAAATGAAAATAATATCATTTATTACTCACCCTCATGCCGTTCCACACCTATAAGACCTTCGTTCATCTTCAGAACACAAATTAAGATATTGTTGATGAAATCTGATGGCTCAGTGAGGCCTGCATAGACAGCAATGCCATTCAAACTCTCAAGATCCATAAAGGTACTAAAACATATTTAAATCAGTTCATGTGAACTGTGAACTAGTGGTTCTATCTTAATATTATAAAGCAACGAGAATACTTTTTGAGTGCCAAAAAAACAAAATTTCAAATCACTGCTTCTGAGCTTTACGAATCGAATCAGTGCGCCAAAGTCACATGATTTCAGCAGTTTAGCCGTTTGATAGGAGATCCGAATAACTAATTAGAAACAAAAGATTCATATAGCTTCGAAGCTTCATGAAGCAGTGTTTTGAAATCGGCCATCACCAAATATTGTTGAAAAGTTGTTATTTTGA
The DNA here is from genome assembly GCA_003731715.1 of Anabarilius grahami. NCBI lineage: Eukaryota > Metazoa > Chordata > Actinopteri > Cypriniformes > Xenocyprididae > Anabarilius > Anabarilius grahami. Next base: position 4,597,520 of record RJVU01052005.1, read on the forward strand.
CACACAAAAAGTATATAATATTAAGGTAGAACCACTGAACCCACATGAACTGATTCAAATATGTTTTAGTACCTTTATGGACCTCGATATTTCGAATGTAATTGCTGTCTATGGAGGCCTCAGTGAGCCATTGGATTTCATCAACAATATCTTAATTTGTGTTCCGAAGATGAATGAAGGTCTTACGGGTGTAGAACGACATGAGGGTGAGTAATTAATTACATTATTTTCATTCTTGGGTGAACTAACCCTTCCAGATTTTACATTTTAGTGGTGACATAACACCACGCTAAACAGTTTATTGTGCAAAAGTAAACAAATATGACTTTAAAATTAAACTTTTTTAAATTTATGCAAAACAAACAAAGTTCTTAAACAACAGAAGAAATATTATATTTTATTAATAATAGCCAAAATATCAAGTGACCGAAGAATATGTGCCAAAAATTGTCACACATATATATTTGTTTTAATTTTATAAGCCTGGTATTTTTTTGTTGTTGTTTTATTTTTTTATCTTAACTATGCATGATATTGTTAGTTACTTTAAATTATTTGCATTTTCCATAATTTTTCACTGTTTATTAACATAAGTGTTATACGTGCAAAAACAACTGCAAAAATATTTATATTATTCATATTATCTAGTGACTGATTAATTTGTGCCAAAATGTATTGTTTATAAATGCATAAACAACAGCAAAAGTATTAATATTAGCTGTACTATCAAGTGATTGATTAGTTTGTGACAAAATATGCACAGCCTTTGACAAAAAATAAACTTTAAGTTGATAAGTATGGCTATTTGGCTATCTTATTCTTTAATACCTTATTTTGCTACCTATGTACGATATTATTTATAATTATTTGCTTTTATCATGGTTTTTCCCTGCTGTTTATTTACATAATTTTTGTAAGTGCATAAACAACATCAAAATTATTATTATTATTATTAGCCATATCTGTGCAAAATATGCACATATTTATGAATTTGTGGCAAATATATACAGTCTTTGACATTTAAAAAAAATAAAATAATAATTGTTGATAAGCCTGGTTATTTTGCTACCTTATTATTATAATGTTTTTTTTTTAAACCATATTTTGCTATGTAGGATATTTTTTATATATTTATTTATTATTTCATTTACCATTTCCCCCTACTCTTTATTAACACATTTTGTAAGTGCATAAACAATAGCAAAAGTGTAATATTTTATTAATATTAGTATATTACTTATTAATATAAAACCATTCTTTTATCTTCCAGGATAGACCTGCAGTCTTATATTTTTAAGTTGATAAGCCTGGTTATTTTGCTACCTTATTATTATTACTATTATTAGTTATTATGTTGGATATTGGTATTTACTTATTTTATTTACCATTGTTTTCCCNAAAGTCATGTGATTTCAGCAGTTTAGCCATTTGATAGGAGATCCGAATAACTAATTCAAAACAAAAGATTCATATAGCTTCGAAGCTTCATGAAGCAGTGTTTTGAAATCGGCCATCACCAAATATTGTTGAAAAGTTGTTATTTTGCCGCACAAAAAGTATTCTCGTCGCTTTATAATATTAAGGTAGATCCACTGAACCCACATGAACTTCAAATATGTTTTTAGTATCTTTATGGACGATAAAGATTTGACATTTAAAAAAAAATAAAATAATAATTGTTGATAAGCCTGGTTATTTTGCTACCTTATTATTATAATGTTTTTTTTTAAACCATATTTTGCTATGTAGGATATTTTTTATATATTTATTTATTATTTCATTTACCATTTCCCCCTACTCTTTATTAACACATTTTGTAAGTGCATAAACAATAGCAAAAGTGTAATATTTTATTAATATTAGTATATTACTTATTAATATAAAACCATTCTTTTATCTTCCAGGATAGACCTGCAGTCTTATATTTTTAAGTTGATAAGCCTGGTTATTTTGCTACCTTATTATTATTACTATTATTAGTTATTATGTTGGATATTGGTATTTACTTATTTTATTTACCATTGTTTTCCCGTACTGTATATTAACAAATTTTGTAAGTGTAATATATTATTAATATTTGTATATTATTGATTAATATACTACCATTCTTTTAGTGTTTTTTCTTTCTTTCTTTTTTCTTTTTTTAATTTTTTTATTAATGCTCAATAACATAACATTTGTCAAGGAATTGCCTACAAATACATATAATAAAAAAAAAAAACTGCCTATTTTGGAGNCCCCCCCAGACACACACACACACACACACTTACATACTTTCTCTTGTGTTTTGTGTGTTCAAAGGCTTCATTTTCATACGGGTTTCCCTGACCCCCTCGGCTGGATGTGTAGATCTTCTTTCACCATCGATCAGCTCACTTCTCAACACATAACTAAACTCATCAAAGAAACACAGCATGCCAAAGCACCAGTACTTGTTATTGACTCCCTCTCATTTGTTTTAAGACATCATGACCCTGTTGTCATCTGTCAAAGACTTCAAGAGCTCAGAAAAGGTGAAACATTTTACATTGACAAACTGTGTTGCCTTTTAATTGTTGACAAATTCAAGGCTTTTCCTAAAGACTTAGGAAATAATGCTCTTGTATGTTTTTTTTCACTGACCACTAGGAGGAGATATTAAAACTATTATCGGTCTCCTGCATTCAGACTTGCATCTGCAAGGTGTTGTAGGTATTGTACGTCACTTAGCCAGTACTGTTATCTCTGTGGCACCTGCAAACTATGAACATCATACTGTGGCTATGACCACACGACGCACGAAGTCGGGAAAAGTTATGCAAGAGGTAAGGCATGAATTTTTACTCTGAATGAACATGCGATTCTAAACTATGGAAGCTTGTTTGCGCCATAAATAAAAAAATAAAAAAGGTAATTGCGACTTTTTGCGAGTTCTAAATTCAGAATTGCGAGTTGTAATGTCCAGTTGTGAAGGGGGAAAAGACTGACGTTTTTTTCTCAGAATTGCGAGTTCTGACTTTGTAACTCGCAATTGTGAGAAAAGTCAGAATTGTGAGATTTAAAAGTCACAATTACCTTTTTTTTTTTTATTTAGTGGCGGAAACAAGCTTCCATACTAAACTGTCATCAATATGTGTAGCTTTCCTGTAGCTCAGTGGTTAGAGCGTGGCACTAGCAATGCCAAGGTCATGGGTTCGATCCCAGGGATTGCACATACTCAGATACAAATGTATAGTATAATGCAATGTAAGTCGCTTTGGATAAAAGCGTCTGCCAAATGCATAAATGTAAATGTATTTAATCAATTTATAGGAAGAGTATTTCAGCGTGTCTGAGGATGCAACCCTTTCTGTACAGGCCAAACCCTGTCAATCTGGGCATGTACAGAAAGACCAAGGTGTAGCGGAGGTGAGCAAAGCCGCTTTGATTCTCAATGACTTTAGATGGAGGTATTTTGTTGTAACTGTTTGTCTTTCATTGTGATCTGAGCAGGCTGATCCAACATCAAACTTGACCTTCAATCTTCGCCTGTCTGAGGAGGAGAGAAAAGCCAAGGAGAAAGTGGCACTGCCATTTGTATTTAGCCAAGAGAAGTAAGAGACCTCTATTGATGTAAATAGTGTTATCTTATGCTGCCTTCACGTGCTATCGGAGTTTCCTTGTTAAAAATTGGACATGAATGCCCTCTCAAGAAGTATTTACCACTGGGAAGCTCAAGGATAATTTTGATACCCAAGTTTCTGAGTTGGGCGGGCCATAAACTTTAAACATGGCAGAGGGGAGAACGATTGCTGCTGTGACTGCTATTCTTTAGTTTTTTCCACAACAGCTACATAGCCTTGTCTTGTCGTTAAAGTAGTGAATAATCATTTGAAGCATATTGTATGTTTTATACACAGCAAAAATAGCCTGTATTTGACCGAAATTCCAGAATCGTCTGCAAGCTCACTATCTATAGCGCTGTGAGTGTTTATAGGGTTGTCAATGAATGGGACGCTAAATATAATGTTGGCTTTAATAAGATTTTCCCAATAAATGGGCAAGAATAAACCTGGTGTCCTCCATAATTCCTGTCCTTTCTGATAACAGAGCACTTGAAGGCGAAGAGCTCATAATCACAGCTTCAGAAGGGGGAAGTAGGAAATTTCTGATAGCACATGAAGGCAGCATTAGTAAAATCAAAGTCCCTTTAAGGCAAGTCATTTCACTCTGTGGCCATCTTTGAAATGCCTCTTGGGCAGTTATTTCAGGGTACGTTTACCCAACAACGATATACTAAAAACAGAAAAGTTTTCATTTTTCACGTACAGACGCCAACGTTGTCAAAACGATCCCCGTTCACACAGATCCGTGAAAACAACTAAAAACGCTGTATTATGCTGCCAGGCCAGTAGTTGGCGATGTCACTTTGTAAAGAAACACTACGTGCCCATAGACTAAATGCACATGTGCATGATGTCACCGTTTTCACAAATTCGTGTTTTTGTAGTTTACCTGGAGGCGATAACGGTATCATTTTCAAAAACATATACTTTGAAACCCGTTTTGAAAAGTTTGCATTTTCAGGCCCCTAAAACGCTGTCGTCGTATAAATGAACGGCCAAAACTGCGCTTTCTCCCATTCATAGTAATATGAGCTTTATATATATATAAAGTCTTTGGTGTAATTCATTTACTGTATTTTGTATATATTACATATTTATTGTATTTATTAATATTTTGAATTTATTTTATTTTTATGTTTTCAGTTTTCATTTTAATTGTAAAGTTTTTGTAATTTTATTTTTCATTTATTTTTTTATTTAGCTTTAATTAAAATATATTTCAGTTTTAGTAATTTTACTACTTAAATTTTTTTTAGTTGATTTTAT
>RJVU01052005.1:4611312-4629270 GCA_003731715.1 Anabarilius grahami
TCCTCTCGTGCGTCCTCCCCACTGGAAGAGGCCAATATCACTTTCGTTTCGCTTTCAGATATCTCTATTATATATGCCATCACTGCTTTTACCTTTCTAGATGTAATTACCGAAATCAAACAGTCCATAAACTATATCCTCACGAAAACTTCAGTCAAGCCAGCTCGCGCGTCAACCTGAGAGTTCAGCCTCCAAATTTCTCGGTTTCTAAATGGACGGTTTGGCTTGATTGACAAACACTAACATTCGGGCATGATTTATACACCATCGACCTGTCTTAAAACGTTAGCACGCTTTGATCGATGGTTTGGATATCGCGTGTTCCTCCGTTCGAGAGCGCATCTCCTGTTCACATCCACGACAAAACAGTTGATTATTTACGAAAGAAAGCTCACAGAAACGTGAATGTCTCGCTCTGCTGCTTGCGTTGCTAGCGCCAATTGACGTCACGTGATTGGCTAGATTTAAAAGCAAGACACTCGATACGGCAGCTGCTGTATCGATACGCGCATCGTCAGGAGTTCATGACGATGTATCGTTGTATCGATATTCTGAGCACAGCCCTATTATAGACAAGCTTTTTTTATTGTGCTTTCATGTCCTTTATTTACTTGTCATTAGAGACTAGTAAGTTCTGAAAAGATATGATTTAATAAAATGTAAATGTTTCGTGAAAACCATTATAGCATGCTAAATAAACTGTAAAAGGTGTGCACATAATGCCTTCTGCTGCATTGTTCATGTTTCATGCCCTGTGCTGTACTGAGGTGGCTGTTTCCTGTTTTGTCTTCTTCCTGTTCTAGATAATCCAGTATCAAACAGTGCGATATGACATTTTACCATTGTCACCCATTTCCAGAAACAGACTCAGTGAGTATATCTTTTTTTCTCCTCAAGTTAAAAGTAGAAGTAGAAAGCCGCCGGTGAGATTTAACATTCACAATCTGAGTGTTAGTTGTCATTGAGACAGCTGACTTCACAGTCTTGTGTTTGTGTGAAGTTTTTTTCATTTGCTGATTTCATTGACTAACCTGTCAGTTTGTGTTTGTATTTATGTTCAGACACCGTGAAGCGAAAGATCCTAGTTTTAGATCTTGACGAGACATTGATCCATTCGCATCACGATGGAGTCCTCAGACCTACAGTACGGCCTGGTACACCGCCAGACTTCATCCTCAAAGTAAGATGAAATATTTTTGTTACGGAGTACATTAAATTTGCACTATAAATCTATAGACCGAGGTTCCCATGCTCATTGAAAACCTAGAAATATCAGGGATTGTGATTCCAGACCAGGGAAATTCATGGAAATTTCTATTTACAGTTATGTTTTTCTAGTTATGCTTGGCTCTAAAAGAATTCATTAGCTAGCAGCTGCTTAAATATTAAAATACGATATTACATATTTAAATATAATAATAATAATATTTTTTATATATTACAATTATTAAAGTAAAAAAATTATAACATTAAAATGATAAAATATTGATATTACTTATTTAAATAATAATAATTATTATTATCAGGGCTGTACATTAACATTTTATTTTGGTAGCACAGGCCACACTATTATAGCACAAGTATAAAACGCCTGTTAACATCTCTGAAAACAACCATAAATAGTGCATGCTATATACGTGTGCTAATTATATATATATATAAAATAAATTACACACACAGTACCTACTGTTTAAATGTCTTCGGCCACCATTAGATGTTGTTTTAGCAATGGTATAATGACCATATATAATTATTATGTCTCTTTATCAGAATATGACCAGAAAATACAGGAAATTTGTATGCATTATAAAAAAAATAAAATAAAAAAAAACGGCTTCTATAGGCTAAAGTGGCAATTAATTTGTGACCTCCCCTTACACTTGAGCAATAGCAGGAACCAGCTCTCTTAAACCTAAATGGGATGGAAAAGAACTAGAAGGCCTAGAAAACTTTTAAAATATGATGATGTTTCTCAGATTTTCTACTTTGAGAATCTGGAAGAAGTCCAGGAGGTCACACTAAATACTGATTTTTGCTTAAAGAAGCCCTTTTGTTCAGATAAAAAATATATATATTCCTAGTATCTCTATTATTAATCTGTATAGTATCTTTACTCCATTATTTACTTTTAAATCTTTAAAATAAAAAATAAAAAAGACATGAAATACACCTTCTAAAATAATTTTTAAATCTTCTAGAACAGTTTCAGTAAAAACAAAAAATAGATTTGAAACTTGACTATATGATCTGACATTGTTCTGCCAAATTACTTCTCACCAATACTTTCTGTTGGTTTAGGATTTTTCTTTTTTTCTCCAAACACCCCCCCAACATTTTAGAAAATAGTAACACTGTGTGTGTGTGTGAACTATAAACACATCTGAGGTGTAAGTCAGAGGTGTTAGGCGAAAGTAAAAAAACAAGGCTTGAGTCATTGCACGAGTCCCGTTTTGAGTTATTTTTTTGCAGCTTATTGCGCTTAATATGTTCTGTGCTGTTTCTCATTGTTTCTCATGTTTCTTTATCACTATAATGTGTCAAACTTTAAGCAGTAGCTTCTTCGTTGCGCGAATATATTTACAAAATGTGATATGCATGAAATGGCTCTCGTTTTATCACTATGAAAGCTGAAGCGCATATGTGTGGGGGAAAAAGTTTGCACACAACAATCTCTCACACACATGCAAAACTGTCAAACCCATGCCACTGTGGGAAATTTATTCATTGCACGGTCAATTTTTCATAACATGTGACATGTTGCACTTTACAGCCCTGATTATTATTATTATCATTATTATTATTATTATTATATTTTATAAAACCCTTTCGATTAATCATGCATCACTGTTACTTCATCCTTAGTTGAAAACTCCAAATGTCTCGTTTAATTTTCTCACGTAAGCTGTCATTTTTTTCAGGTGGTAATAGACAAGCACCCGGTCAGATTCTTTGTACATAAAAGGCCGCATGTCGACTTCTTCTTAGAGGTGGTCAGTCAGTGGTATGAGTTAGTAGTGTTCACTGCTAGTATGGAGATCTATGGCTCTGCGGTAGCTGATAAACTGGATAACAACAAGGGAATCCTGAAAAGAAGATACTACAGACAGGTAACCACTCAAACTCTGTACATTTCATTGTCCTTTAACCTTTCCTATGAGAAATAAGGAAAAGGCAGAAATTAGTCAAGGATGTATTTCAACAATACTTTCCGTTTCTTTATCTTGTGCAGCACTGTACACTGGATTCAGGTAGTTATATTAAAGACCTGTCCGTTGTACATGATGACTTATCAAGTGTAGTCATTCTTGACAACTCGCCAGGGGCATATCGCAGTCATCCAGGTAAGACTATAACGTGATTTCAACAACGCGCTGTAGATTGTGCTGCTTCCTTTGCAGGATTAACTTGTGTGCGAGCAGTTGCCCAGCTGGCCTCTCTGCATGATGTCTGTGGTTGTGTACTTTAGGCCATTTCACCATGTTTAGCATGTTCAGCATCAAAGTAATATATGCCATAAGTAAAAAAAAAAATTAAAAAAAAGGATTTAATATATCATATTATATACAGAAAACTTCTAGAATCCAAACAATTTCTGATGAATTCCCCTATTTATATAAATATAAAAACAAATAAATGAATAGCTTGATCTTGAATAATACACATTTTGCTGACAAAAGTCCATTGTCATAGTGTAGCAATGTATGAAGTCACTTTCAAACCAAGCAGAATTCTGTTGGTCAGTGCAGCGAATCCATGTGACCAACTTGAACCTGTTGCGAAATCTCTGTGAGGAAATCTTTCATCTCAGAAAATTGGCAAAGCAGCGATAAATGAATCCGCACATTTAGTCACAAATAGGTTTCGATTAAAATGTAAGTTTGCCAATTTCCAAACCACTTTGTATTGGTACAGTGTCAGTAGTGTGTATATATAAATGAACAATATTTACTTTTTCTCTGTTACCTGGACAGAGAATTCCTGTTTATTTGTCAGCAAAAGTCTTTTTGACAGCTCCAGGACTTTTGTGATAACTACAGATTGTACTTCCACATTTTTTGTATCCCCTCCCACGGACAGTCTGATCGTCAGAGGGTTATTAACAAAACAGTCATTGTAAGGGTAGGTGTATCACTGAAAATTATATCATACTATATATACTCTTTAAACGGCATTATAGTAAAAAATACAATGCAGCAGCAGCCTTACCTGTACGGCATTTTGTTTCGGGAGGTGCTCCCTGTTCCTCCTCTTCCAAATGAACTGACAAAACGGCAGTTTCTTTAATTTTTTTCCACTTCTGTTTCATCTAAAACACTGTATTCATAGTCATTCGGTTTGAAATGTTGACTACAAACACAGGTTTTTAAGATTTTCCATCAGTGTTTTCTACATATTTACTATTCTTTGCAGCCTTTAGCCACTGCCTACAATGCTCTGGTTCCTTCGCTGGAAACCGAAAATAACTTACTCCCACTAAAAGTTTATAGGGGATATGCGCAACTTAACTTTCATATTCTGTAATTCAGATCGCATCGCTTGCATTTCAGGTCTTTTGCATGTGCTTTAAATAATGAGCTGTTTTACTCAAGATAACTTTAAAGGAGCGAGCAAAGATGAGCATTACCGATGTCCCTAGCATATGCCGATTAATAAAAAAAAATAAAAAAATTTCTTCTTCTCATGATCATAAAAATATTAAAATATAATAAAGCAGCAACAAAAAGAACTAGGTAGGTTATCTGATTACCTTAAAAGTCCATAGATATCAGTGTCAATTCATACTGCTGTTAACACTTTCTCTGATAAGCGGATTCGATGAGACCAGGGTTCCCGTTTGGTCATGCGACATTTGACATATACCCTATTCTTTGCATTCTTGCACCAAAGTCAACACTGTTGTGATTAAAAGTTTGCTAAGAAGTATTTCCTACTCAAGCAGTATTTGACTCAGGTCAAGCCTATCCAATAGCAGACTGGGAGTGGCTTTGGACGGCAGCATGCCCAGTGTATTATGAGTGTTAAACTTTTCCTACCTATTTGGTAAAAGGGAAGACAACAGCCTTTTTTTATTTATTCTTTAGTCTGGTAGCACCGATTTCAGAAGTTGTTTCACCTTTCTACCGCATAGGCAGCCAAGTTTGATTAAAAGCCCAATTTTTTTTTTATTGAATTACCCCTTTAATAAAAGTAGTCAACTGAGAAAACGTTGTTCATAACCAAGAACATGTTTGGTTTGAATGTGTAATTGTTTTCTACGTTTCTTTTTCTTACCCATAGATAATGCAATACCTATAAAGTCATGGTTTAGTGACCCCAGTGACACAGCACTTCTTAACCTGTTGCCCATGCTGGATGCACTAAGGTAAGGATCTCAAAAGTAACTAAAATATGAAACGATGTGTATGCTGTTAACTTAAACTTTTATGGCGCTTTTCCACTGCGTGGTACGACACGGCTCGGCTCGCTTTGGCTCAGTTTGCTTTTCCACTGCAGTTAGTATCGCTTCAAAGTGGGTGGGATTATAAACTGATCGTTATAGTTGCGCCGCCTCTACTGCCAATGAAGCTTATAGTGACGATTCTCTCTGACCAATCAGTGAACTGCAGTCTTTACACATCACATTTTATTATCGGTACGGCTCGCTTCACTTTTTCACTGCGTGGTATGACTCAGCATGGTGCGACAAGGCTCAGCTCGCTTTGGATCGGTTTGCTTTTCCACTGCAGTTAGTACCATTTTAGTATTGCTATAAGCCAAACCGAGCCGTACCATGCAGTGGAAAAGTGCCAAAGCGAGCCGTCCCAGCGCCAGAGTGAGCTGTACCAGCACCAAAGCTAGCCATACCGAGCCGTACCATGCAGTGGAAAAACACCAAAGCCAGCCATACCAGTGCCAAAGCCAGCCGTACCAGAGCCAGAGTGAGCCGTACAATGCAGTGGAAAAGCGCCAAAGCAAGCCGTACCAGTGCCAAAGCCAGCCGTACCAGTGCCAAAGTGAGCCGTACCATGCAGTGGAAAAGTGGAAAAGTGCCAAAGCCAGCCGTACCAGCGCCAGAGTGAGCCGTACAATGCAGTGGAAAAGTGCCAAAGCCAGCCGTACCAGCGCCAGAGTGAGCCGTACAATGCAGTGAAAAAGCGCCGAAGCCAGCCGTACCAGCGCCAGAGTGAGCCGTAGAATGCAGTGGAAAAGCAAGCCGTACCAGTGCCAAAGCCAGCAGTACCAGCGCCAGAGTGAGCCGTACAATGCAGTGGAAAAGTGCGAAAGCGAGCCATACCGAGCCGTACCATGCAGTGGAAAAGCGTCAAAGCCAGCCGTACCAGCGCCAGAGTGAGCAGTACCATGCAGTGAAAAAGCGCCGAAGCCAGCCGTACCAGCGCCAGAGTGAGCCGTACAATGCAGTGGAAAAGCAAGCCGTACCAGTGCCAAAGCCAGCAGTACCAGCGCCAGAGTGAGCCGTACAATGCAGTGGAAAAGTGCGAAAGCGAGCCATACCGAGCCGTACCATGCAGTGGAAAAGCGTCAAAGCCAGCCGTACCAGCGCCAGAGTGAGCAGTACCATGCAGTGGAAAAGTGCGAAAGCGAGCCATACCGAGCCGTACCATGCAGTGGAAAAGCGTCAAAGCAAGCCATACTAGTGCCAAAGCCAGCCGTACCAGCGCCAGAGTGAGCCATACAATGCAGTGGAAAAGTGCCAAAGCAAGCTGTACCAGTGCCAAAGTGAGCCGTACCGAGCTAAACCATGCAGTGGAAAAGCGCCAAAGCGAGCCGTACCAGCGCCAAAACGAGTTGAACTGAGCCATACCATGCAGTGGAAAAGTGCCAAAGCGAGCCGTACTGAGCCGTACCAAGCAGTGGAAAAGCGCCATTATAGCACTGTTCTTCATGTGTGAATTTACTAATATTTTAAAAAGCGTTGTGTAATGACGTAACGTGTGTGAGAACTGAAGTGAAAAGTAAACAAGATTAGCTACTCCTGGTGTGCTTTATTGCTGCTTATTAACTCCTTCAATATGTGTTCCCTCTTCAGGTTCACCGCAGATGTACGGTCCGTCCTGAGTAGAAATCTCCACCAGCATCGACTCTGGTGATCGTCCGACCGAGGGCTTTCTTCAAGTCCGTTCTTTTTTTGGTTTTGTTTTGTCCAACTGCTTCCCTATCTGACATCTGCCTCTTCATTCTCCCCCTGACTCTTGACTCCATCGCCTTCCAAAAAACAGCCTTACATAAGGTCTGTCAGGAGGAGAGTCAATCCTGAACTCAAAGGGGATGGAAAAGGCAAACTTTAGGATGTTTCAGGAAGCTTTTTGCCTAGGTTTTTCTTCAGAATGGAGTCTCTGCCTTACAGTTCTACCTATGCTGAGTTATGTTTGTGCTATGTGTGTATGAGGACATCTGCTGTTTTTCTTTTTAATTATTTGAAGATATGGAGTGGCTGGATACTGAGGCAAGATAAAACAGACCTTTTCATGACTTGCGTCTTCAATCCCAGCTTGGGACGTCATACCTCACTGCTAAAGGTGGCGCAAACGGAGATCTGCTAAACGGACTGGCTGAAAAAAGCCACCGATACCCTGCACATCTAATAGAGTTCACTGGATAAACTATTGATGACAGACCAGTAGATTTCAGGGTTATTGTTGTAGAGTTGTATATGCTATTATTGAGGTACTGTCTTGGAAAACATGGGTTTTAACGACTTCTGTATGGTAGACCTGTCCAAATTCAGAATGTGGAAGATAATATTCTCCATATTCTGCCACAAATTCTTCAGTTTTATTGTTCCGATCAATTCTCATCGTTTTATATTTGGCAGTAAATGAATTTATCATGATTATCAGGGAGGATGTAATAGAATATGAGCTTTGAAGAAGCTAAACGACAGATTTTAAGCCTTTTTGCTCTAATTCTTCTCTACAGAATGTATGTGGTTGATTATGAAATCTTACCACTTGGGCGCCTTTTTACAATTTTTTTTTTTTTTTTTTTCTTTCCTGAAAATGTAATAATGGCAAGACTTGAATTTTAAAAACTTGTACTTCATTGTATTGAAGAGCTGACTGAGCAACAGACACCTTTTTTTACTCAAGGCCTTGTTGGTTTCTCTGTGCACCTGTCAGATAATGTCAGTTCTATTCTCATCAATCCAACACTTGTTAAGTCTCAAGGCAGCTTCCTGGGACACAAGTCCATAGACCTGTGCACGTTACTAATAAAAACGTGTCACTATCTTATACTCTGGGTTCAGTTTTCTTTTACCGTGTTAATAGTTTCCTTCTGCAAAATTTTATAAGTAGGCAGCAAATGTTTTCTACCTTTTGCTTCAAAAAAGATTCCCCTTTGTTTTCTTTACAAGTTTACCCACACAACTTAAACATTTAGACAGCGTTTTACAGGAAGAAGAGTCTGTTGTTCCACTCAATGTTAATGGCTTCAAACAATTCATGTGTAGCTAAAAAATGTCTCTCAGTTCATTTGAGTTTAATGTGAGAGCAAATATTCACTATGGGGTTCAAATCTGGACTCTGACCAAAGCCAAAACATGAGCCTGATGGACTTGTTCTCAAGCCGCTTCTTGGCTGTCTTTGGAATTTGGGCAGGACAGGAGTATTGTCTTGTTGAAAAATAACATCTGATCAATCCTCTTTAGATAAGCAAGCCATTCTGCAATATTCTCCAAAGCATTAAATGGCTTTTCACAGTGAAGTAGCTCACCAATACAAGCAGGTAAAATGGCTCCCCACACAATGACACGTCTTCCTCCACGCTTCACTGGTCGAGATGCATTTATTATTAGATTTCTCACCAGATTTTCGAAGACACCGCTCTGGAGCATCACCATCCAACTCATGTTTCATTGTGATTCATCACTCCACTCAACTGAATCAAACTTCCCATATTCTTACAAAAACGTAATTCTATTTTTGATGTTTTTCTGAGACGGCAATGGCTTTTTAAATGGTGAATTTGCAGAAATTTGGTTAATTTCTTGACCAATCATTTGTGGTTAAGACAATTAAAAGCAAAATTTCATAAGTAGGCAGCAAATGTTTTCTACCTTTTGCTACAAAAAAAAGATTCCCCTTTGTTTTTTTTGTAAGTTTACCCACACAACTTAAACATTTAGACAGCTTTTTACAGGAAGAAGAGTCAGTTTTGTTCCACTCAATGTTAATGGCTTCAAACAATTCATGTGTAGCAGAAAAATGTCTCGCAGTTCAGCTGAGTTTAATGTGAGAGCAAATATTCACTATAGGGTTCAAATCTGGACTCTGACCAAAGCCAAAACATGAGCCTGATGGACTTGTTCTCTTGTAATCAGATTACTTTTTCAATTGACAAGTAAAGTAAGGTATTACTCAAAATATCTCTTTTTCAAATAAGTAACTATGTTTTTTAATTTAATCATCACACTTGCACAAAAGCAGTATTCCTCAAAATGAATAAAAACCAATAAATGTAAACGGAATATTACGCCTTTACGTTTGCCAAAAATACAACTTTTTTTATTATTAAAAATGCAAGCAAGCCCAGCCCAGGTGAGAAAAAAAAAATAACACATCACTTTCCATAAAAGTGAGACTTTTTATTGAGTATAGACTACCATTTTGTTCTTGTTTTAAGCATAAACTTGATTAAAATGTTTGAGGATATTCAAAAATTTTACTGGACAACAAGACAAAAACGATTATATGTTTTTGCAGTGTGTGTTTGTGTATTAAAAAAACAAAATGAGCCGTTTTTAATGTTTTTCTTTTTTTGGCAAAGAGAACAGTTTACAAACGTTACGTGATTAATATAAATATTGATGTGTTTATTTATTCATAAATGAATTAATGACAGCGTGCATATTTGCTCTTATTAATTAAAACACCTCTGCGTCACTTTGGATACCGGAAGTGAGGGCAGATGGTCATATGACTGACCGGAGCACCGCTTGACAACTCCACAGTATGTACCACCGCGAAAGTAGTCCCTACCTCACAAACACAACATAATGTCAGAAAATACTTTATTAACAGTCGAACTCGCTCAACAAGCCTTGCTTCAAATGCTTTAGTTTTTTCAGGCGTGTGGTTTTCAGAAAAATACGAGTTTGAGTTGACAAAAATAATGTAAATATAGTGTGTCCGTATTAATGCGCGGAGGGAAAGCACTGTGTGTGAGAGAAGCGTTGGTTACATTACTGATACCGCTGTCTGTTTCTGACACAAATTTACTCTTCCTTTAACAACCATGAAGTTTCAATACAAAGAAGAGCATCCTTTTGAGAAGAGGCGATCAGAGGGAGAGAAAATCAGGAAGAAATATCCAGACAGGGTTCCTGTAAGTCGGTTTGTATCGTTTGAAATGTGTAAACAGAAGCTCGCGTTGTAGTGAACCAAAACAAACCAGTAAAACGTGAAAGGCGTGATGTATCTAACGTTACATGATTTCAACGGTTCGTCCGTGATAAAACAAACTCTTCTCGTGCTTATTCGCTCTTTTAAAGCATAAGTTAGTCGAACATAAACGGGTTTAGCTTCAATAGCACACGAAGGGCGAAACTGCTGAAGGCCATGTATCATCTGAAATGCTTTATCATTATTAAAATAAAAAGTCTACATGTAATGTTTGTTAATAGCGTTATGAATCACTCTTTTAAGATCTTCTTTGAAAGGCGAACAATTCGATATTCGTTTAGCTCGGTTTGTGTGTTTTTAATGGTCTCATCTGCTTTAATCCAAGAAGCTTGATGAAAAGATTGAACTCTTTTAGTGTAATGCGATGTGTATGATCTTATTTAAATCGCGTTTGTGAGGTAAAATAATACATTTAGGACCATGTTGAAGTGGAGAATCTTAAAATAGCCAGTCAACATGTTTACATCCACAAGGTTGGCTTTGTTTACCTTATAAATAACCAAGCCAGTAAAACAACAAAACAGGCAATCCTCTAAAGATTACATGTTGAAATCATTTTAATATTGATTTCTTTTCTTTTTAGACCGCTTAAAACCAAAAGAAGGTGGTTTTGTAGCATATAAAAAGTGTTTTAGTCATTTTGATGTCAGGATCAAATAAATCATTTGTTTTAAATGCCCAGTTTTTACAAATTCTAAAATCAACAGTGACTATAAAAGTAGCTCTAAATATTGTACACAATATAACACAGTGTGTACGTTATACAGCTCTGTAGAATTTAATCTAATGTCTGTTTTTGTTGGAATATTATGGAATGAAGGGATATTTTTTTTTCCTTACTATGGAAGTCAATGGTGTGCCGCAACTGTTTGGTTACAAACATTCTTCGAAATATCTTCCTTTGTGTTCAACAGAACAAAGAAATTTATTCAGGTTTGGAACAACTTGAGGGCGAGTAAATGGCGACAGAATTAAAATTTTTGGGTGAACTATCGCTTTAAGCTTTTCGGAAAATGGTCACACATTGGCTGTTTGTGGTCATTGAATCTTTTGCACTCAAGACTCTCTTTTTTGTCTGTGTGTTTATTCAACATTGTGGCCGATATAGATTTTTTTTCAACACATTAAAAAATTGCGTTTGAGCCTTTCCCCTTCATTTCCTATGGTCGGTCGATTTTGACCGTGAACAGCCAATGTGTGACTTTTTTATGATCACTTAGACTCATTAAATGCAGTCCAGTTTTTTTGTTGTTTGTTTGTTCAGATTACATATCTTAGAAACTCTTGAAACAACTTTTAAAGCACTAGTTTTGAGGAAACCATTTTTATAAAACAAAAAATTGCAACCGGCCAACACATTCAACAAGACACATTTGAGTTAGTGATTTTTTCTGACAGCTACAGTTAACTGATGTCTGAAGAGAGCCATGGCTACATATATTTCATATACGTAATGTTGGATAACAGAAGCATTTTCCTCCAAGCACTGGATAATTTCTGACCCTGGAATGGACATTTTCATTTAAAAAAACAAAACAAAAAGCATGAATAATTAGCGGTTTTAAGTAGTCTTAGGTCCAAAAGTGTTTCGTATGGTTATCTTGTTCCTCATCTGCAGCCTAATTATCAAAAATAGCTCAGCTTTTCTCAGATCCTCTTTGCACTATGTCAAAAATCACCCTTGGTGGGCTTGAAGTATGAAACGAATGAGCAAACTCAAATGAGTAAATCATCATTCAGTTTCATATAAGTCTACATTAACTGTACCAACTGGACCATTTCTACACTAAAAAAAGTGTTTGATTCTGTACTAGGTAATTGTGGAAAAAGCTCCTAAAGCCAGGATAGGTGACTTAGACAAGAAGAAATACCTGGTCCCCTCTGACCTGACGGGTAAGTCGCTTTATGTTTCTAAAGATTTTTACATTTTTGTTTAGCATTTTTATGTTGGCATAGTAAAAACACGCCCCTATTATGCTATTCTAAAGGTTCCTAATGTTGTTTTGGAGGTCTCCTACAATAGGTTTACATGCATCCAAGATCAAAAAACACTTTAATTCTCTCAAAATATACATCGCAGCATCACCTCTTTTCTCACAGTGTCTGAAACGGTTTGATAAAGGATCCAGTCTCTCTAAACCCCTCCTTTCTAGAAGTCTACTCTACTCTGATTGGTCAGAAGGCCCAGTCTGTCTTGATTGGTTGACCGCTTACAGCGCATGTTGGAAATGAAGTGCCAATTACCATCTGAATCTCAGCTCCAGATCTTCCTCAGCCTTTGATACACAGTGATACGAACAGTAACGATGGCGTCAGTCTTACTTTATCAATTGACCTTTCGCAAAGACCCGCCCCCCTTAGTTACTGTTGCTATGTCCGACAAGCCATGCCGATCTCTCGCCACACATCACGTTCTCACGCAGTGAAAAATACATCGCGGAGCAAAGAGCTCGCTGACAACGAGTCGACAGACAAGACAAAGCAGGTTACTTTTGATATGAAGCAAAGTCTCAAATTTTGTCATTTTTAAAGAAATGTAAACAATAAATACAGTTTTGTGGCTCTGACAGATCGCTGTAGTGCCTCAGTTCAGGCGGCTCGTGAACCGATCATCTCTTCCTACTAGTTCATTTCTAGCTTCAAATAAACATTAATGAACATCATAAGGAATGTTGTTTCAATTGTGGAAAGACGTCAGTACACACCATTCTTCAAGTTCAAGTCCACCTCTGTTAATCTACTAACTCCCCTGACTGCTTTGGCGGATTCGGCATTATGATTGGTTAGATCGCCTGTCAATCAAACTCCTGACGAAGGGTCAATTCGAGCCCAAGTCCTCACTCTCTTGAAGTGCATGCAAAGTGGATTTGCTTTCACAGAAATTTTCGCAAATTGAGGGCGGGTCAAAGTAGACAACGTTTGTGGGCAGCCAATGAAGACATTAGAGTGGCATTATGCAAATTTTTACAAACCTCTGTAGGTTTGTGCTGGAAGTGAGACTGGAGTAGGGTTGTGAAAAGTACCGACTTTGCTGTTGAGTAGATTCATAAACAGCTCTGATTGGCCATTGTGTTCACGCACTCGACGGATATGTCTGATTGTCTACAATGACGTTTTAAATAGACATCTGTGACACTCTTGACCGAGCGCTTACACAGATACACACGGGAGCAGGCGTCTATCAGCGGATATATTAGATCTGCTGATAGACGCCTACTTTCAAACGCTCCCTTGTGTATCTGTGTAAGCGCTCGGTGAAGAGTGTCACAGATGTCTATTTACAACATGTCATTGTAGACAATCACAGACATATCTGTTGAGTCCGTGAACACAATGGCCAATCAGAGGTGTTTAAAAATCTGCTCAAAATGCTCGAGGGAAATGCTGGTACTTGTACTCGTTTCAGGCCGCTCAGAATCGGTTCTTTCTTTTAGGAGACAGTAACTCATTTATCGTGCACTTTGATCTTTAAAACATTTTACATTCACAAACAGCTATATAACAATAAATGAAAGGTAATATCCGAAAAAGCATAATAGGGGCACTTTCATGAATGTTTTTATTTCTATGGTGTTTTATTCTATGGATTTTTTTGTAGTGGGCCAGTTTTACTTTCTCATCCGAAAACGAATCCACCTGAGAGCCGAGGATGCTCTCTTCTTCTTCGTAAACAACGTCATTCCGCCTACCTCTGCCACCATGGGCCAGTTGTACCAGGTATTTGTCTCTTTTCTTTCATTGTTTTGTCATTTTATTTTGTTCCTCTGATAATTTCACGTTCTCGCACACAGGAACACCACGAAGAAGATTTCTTCCTTTACATCGCCTACAGTGACGAGAGTGTGTATGGAGAATAGAGCCAAAGGGAAATGACCCTCACCCTCCTCTCTTTCTTCCTTTTAAAACAATATATAGACGTCATGCTGGCAGCCTAGAGCTCTCAGAACTGAAGTATCAGATGCACTTTTGCTTAAATTTGATCATATCTCCTTTCATGTTTTTATCCTTTGGTTTGACGTTCATTTCTGATGTTTATTAAGAATTAACTAAGCAGTTTTTCATTATTCCTACAAAATGGTGTCTTAGAAAACGGTCAGGCACTTGCTCTAATACATGGAAATGCCACTGATACTGTTACATTTTGAATTGATTTCAGCTTTTGTTTCCTAGTCATGCTCATTTCAGATGTTTCTGACCATAAACGAATGTTTGCTCTTTCTAGATGGTTTCTAACTAGCATGTGCAGTCCAGCACTCGCTGGTCAGTCAGTTGAGAATTCGGACTAAAGTGTATTCTGTTATCAGCTAAATCTAATATGCTGTTGTTACTTTGATTTACTTTTATTATTGTACCTAAAAATGTAGATGGGTAGATTTATTTTAAGTTGTAAATCTAAAGTGCAAGTTTTATTTGCAATTTTTTTTTTTTTTTTTTATCTTGGTATTCAGTTGTATTTCTGGTACCCTTGACGATGACCATATAAACCAAACGCACGCAAAATTTGTCTTGTCATTTTATTTCGCCATCTGGTAAACACAAACTGTTATGCTTGTTACGGAAGAAACAGCTGTGCAACACTTCAATAATAATAATTTTAAATTTAAATATAATTTTAAGTGGACCTATTACACCCCTTTTCACAGGATGTAATATAAGTCTCTGTTGTCCCACAGTCTGTGAAGTTTCAGCTCAAAATACCCCACAGATCATTTATTAGAGCTTGTCAAATTTGCCCCTATTTGGGTGTGAGCAAAAACACGCCATTTTTGTGTGTGTCTCTTTAAATGCAAATGAGCTGCTGCTCCTGCCCGCTTTCTAAAAGAGGGCGGAGCTTTAACAGCTCACGCTTCGGTTGTTCAACAACAACAAAGCTGGAGAATCTCACACAGCCAAAATGAGGATTGTCAGTAACGGTGTTCAGCCTTACATTGTTGAAACTGGAGTCGGCACTGATGGAGAGACTCAGGAAGAAGTTACAACTTTTAGAATGAAACTGGACATTTCTGAATGGTTAGTGGATAAATTTATGTAGTTGCTGTGGAGTCGATTCAACTCATCGACTAGCATGTGCCGTCATGTTAATCTTTTGTGCAAATCCAGCGTTGAATTGACCCTCGATTGTGAAGCAGTCCGGTGTAAAATGACGGCATGGTAACAACACTCTACTACAACAACTCTTCCTCTTCTCTAAAGCAGACCAACATGGCCTCACCCCTTTGTTGCGTGTTTTCCGGGGGCGGGGTTTATGTAAATTATGGGGTTTTGATGTCACCAACCCGGGAAGAAGCTCGTTGTAGTTCCTACCAGCCGTTTGCTGTAGTCCTTAAGAAGAAAATTCTTTAAAAGAAAATATCTCTCTTTGCATTGAACTTTAACTTTGCAGATGTTGTTGATGCTCAAACAGCAACATTATACACTAAAGTAAAAAAAATAAATAAGGTGAAATCATAATCAAGAACCCCTTTAAAAGTAAATCCAGACAAGTTTCCTGGTTGTCAGAGGACACATGATTGAGTAAGGTGTATATATATGTATATATTAATTATATATGACATACAGCGTTCTTTTTATTTTAAAAATACAAAGTTGATGTGACAAAATAGTGTAAACTACAAATGAGCCACAACAAAACTACGACTCCCATGTTTTGTCACATCTGATTTCCGGTTAGTATCCACTTCAAAATAAAAGTCTGATTCGGCACTTCATCTGTTGCACCGATTCACGAATGACCGAATTGTTCTTGAAAAACCATTGTTATAGTCAAATACTTGGTTATGAACGAATAGCAGAATTGCTACAAAGAAAACTTTGTTAATAAATATCTTTAAAAAAAATAATAATAATAAAAAAAAACATCTTAAAAAGCTTTATGCATTTTAAAATGAATTTAAGTAATGTTTAAGGTGAATTCAAATTATATTATGCTTAAAAAAAAGGCTGTTTTTATGAGCTGAAAATGGCAATAATTTGAACTGAGACATGAAATTACAATAACACCCTTAACTAGAATAATAATGATTATTTCGTCGTGACATAAAAGAATCACTGGATTGTGTTTGAACCGGTTCTTTGAAATGAACTGTTCGAATACACTGAATCGCGGAAATGAGCTGATTTGCACATGATGCCATGGAAACGCGACGCTCTCCTGGATTGACCATAAATGACCTCTGGGAAATAACAGTTCGTTGGCGGTGACAACAAGACATAATATGCCTCACAAAGCAGTTCAAGTGATTGTTGAACTCCACCTGAGGGCGGTGAGGATTTTATGATAATTACCTTAGTAAGATCAATCGAATTAACTGTGGATAGAGACGGTCAGGAAATGAGAACGCTGAACCGCTACTTAAATGAATGGCGACAGTATATAGGATATGCAGTGCAGACATGTGTCATTCTGTTGCCTGTGAAAATGGAGAGTTTTTTCATATTTGTATTTTAGATAACCTGTCCAGGTGTGCATCTACCAGCCAAAGACGATGTTTACCTCAGTGTGAGTCTAATGAATCAATATAGGAAGTCAGAATGCCTTCCTGCAGTGTTTCCATTACTGATTCGGGAGAAAATAAGGTTTGAAAAGGTGGTGTGCTTTTATCATTCTATCTATTTTAAATAAAGTTTAAAAAGCCATTTTGTTGTTTTGTAAACTCCCACATTTTTTCTTGTAGATGCTGAATTACGCCACAGATCCTGCAGCAATAGCTGAATTCCTGCAGTGTGAGCTGCTGCTTATTCCCTCTTTATTACTTAATCTTTGCCAATTCTTTCCTTGTGATAAAGAAGTACACTTATACACATTCAGTACAAGGAAGCGCACTTCTTTTTCACAAGGGATGTTAAAGTGTGTTTCTCCTCTTTCCCAGATGAAACAGTGAAAATAGAACTCATTCAGCTGATTCCTCCAGGTACAACTGATATTATTTCTCAAACATTACTAAATTATTCATGCTGCAGACTGCTGACCACAGTTGAATCTCTGTTTGCTTTTTATTGCCCTTTTACAGCTGGAGAAATATTGGCCAGTTTTGAAGAAGATGCTCGAAGTTTTCTTTTCCCAGAGCCGAAGCTGGTCCCATCTTTCTCTGGAGTAGAGAGAGAGGTATTAATGACTCGGCATCCCACTTTTCCTGTAAGTGCTTATTTATCTACCACACTAATTGAATTTATATGCTTAACGACAACAATAATGGATTACTGTGCATTATTAAAATGGAAAATCTGTCTTTATATCCATTGATTCATCTCAGGGTATCTCTCCAAGATTAGAGTTCTCCACAAAGACGACAATCAGTGAAATCTCCAGTAACAATGGCTTCCTGAGTGTTCCTGTGGTAAAAATACAGATTTGGAAATGGAAGAACAATTTTATCTGTGTTGCTTTATAATATTGATTGCAAGAACTTGTAAGATGTTTTATTTGTTTTAGAGGGCAATGATGAGGAAAACCTCAAAAAAGTCACGGAAACAGGGTAGCGCCTCATCTCAAAGACATCTCTCGTCTGTTTCATGCAGTCAGAGAGGACACCCCAACAGAGATCAGGTATCAGATGTT
>RJVU01052005.1:4629431-4666033 GCA_003731715.1 Anabarilius grahami
CTCTCAGGAGCTCAGTGAATTCAAGCGTGGTACCGTGATAGGTTGCCACCTGTGCAATAAATCCATTCGTGAAATTTCCTCACTACTAAATATTCCACGGTCAACTGTTAGTGGTATCATAACAAAGTGGAAGCAATTGGGAACAACAGCAACTCAGCCACGAAGTGGTAGGCCACGTAAAATCACAGAGCGTATGCTGAGGCGCACAGTATGCAGAAGTCGCCAACTTTTTGCAGAGTCAATAGCTACAGACCTCAAAACTTCATGTGGCCTTCAGATTAGCTCAAGAACAGTGCGTAGAGAGCTTCATGGAATGGGTTTCCATGGCCGAGCAATGCAAGCGTCGGATGCAGTGGTGTAAAGCACGCCGTCACTGGACTCTAGAGCAGAGGAGACGTGTTCTCTGGAGTGACGAATCACGCTTCTCTTTTTGGCAATCCGATGGACGAGTCTGGGTTTGGCGGTTTCCAGGAGAACGGTGTTTGCCTGACTGCATTGTGCCAAGTGTAAAGTTTGGTGGAGGGGGATTATGGTTTGGGGTTGTTTTTCAGGGGTTGGGCTTTGACCCTTAGTTCCAGTGAAAGGAACTCTTAATGCTTCAGCATACCAAGACATTTTGGACAATTTCATGCTCCCAACTTTGTGGGAACAGTTTGGGGATGGCCTTTTCCTGTTCCAACATGACTGCACACCAGTGCACAAAGCAAGGTCCATAAAGACATGGATGACCGAGTTTGGTGTGGAGGAACTTGACTGGCTGCACAGAGTCCTGACCTCAACCCGATAGAACACCTTTGGGATGAATTAGAGCGGAGACTGCGAGCCAGGCCTTCTCGTCCAACATCAGTGCCTGACCTCACACATGTGCTTCTAGAAGAATGGTCAAAAATTCCCATAAACGCACTCCTAAACCTTGTGGAAAGCCTTCCCAGAAGAGTTGAGGCTGTTATAGCTGCAAAGGGTGGGCCAACTCCATATTAAACCCTACTGATTAAGAATGGGATGTCATTATCTAAAGGCAGGCATCCCAAAACTTTTGGCAATATAGTGTGTGTGTGTGTGTGTATATATATATATATATATATACAGCTATGGAAAAAATTAAGAGGTTAAGTTAAGTGGTCTCTTAATTTTTTCCATAGCTCTATATATATATATATATATATAAGTGCTATTTTAGTTTTTTATAGCTTTATTAATATTTTGAATTAGCTTTTATTTGTATATTTTTTTTAGTTTAGTTTGTGATTCATTATTTTTTTTCTTTTTTGAAATATTGCAATTTAGGTTTCATTTATTTAAATTTTTAATTCAGTTTTAGTTTTGTTTTATTTTATTTGTTTCCAGTTAATAATTTTAGTGCTTCAACTCAAACTTATTTTTAGTTTATTGCCAAGGCAACATTTCTAATTTTAATTTAGTTTGTTTTTCAACTTATATTTATATTTTATTTCAGCTTTATTCACATTCAGTAGATAAATAATTAAAAATACAGTATTCCAGTATACAAAAATGTTGTGAGAATCATGGACCTTGATGCTCTGTTGTGTTACAATGATGTTCAAATGGTTTGAGATCCTGGTTGGTTGTTTTGGTTTTTGATGAACTAGTGATGGCCAGCAGAGGGCAGAAAAGCTTGTTGGATCAAGCCACAAGACACCTTTTGTTTCCAGTGGCCAGTGACATAAACTGCTTAGACTAGTCTTAAAGGGTTAGTTCACCCAAAAAAAGAAAATTCTGTCATTAATTACTCACCCTCATATCGTTCCAAACCCGTAAGACCTTCGTTCATCTTCGGAACACAAATTGTACCTTGAAAGTGTTGATTAT
The DNA here is from genome assembly GCA_003731715.1 of Anabarilius grahami. Taxonomy (NCBI): domain Eukaryota; kingdom Metazoa; phylum Chordata; class Actinopteri; order Cypriniformes; family Xenocyprididae; genus Anabarilius; species Anabarilius grahami. The sequence continues at coordinate 4,631,262 of RJVU01052005.1, forward strand.
ATTGCTCTCTATGGATGAGTCAGATACCTCTTGGATTTCATCAAAAATATCTTAATTTGTGTTCCGAAGATGAACACAATGAGATAGATGACGATGAAGGTCTTAAGGGTTTGGAACAACATGAGGGTGAGTAATTAATGACTGAATTTTCATTTTTGGGTGAACTAACCCTTTAAAAGTGAGCCATCTAAGACTGGTCCTAACTATTTAAAGTCCATTACATAAAAAGTTAGATCTGTCTATTTTGAGTTGGAAAACTAAAACTGATTACCCCTTTGTTAACTGGTAGTTGGTTAAGATAGTTCTTAAGACCTACCATAGTGGCTAAGTTTATGCAACTGGCCCCTAAGTTCCTGAATGTCTGTTTGTGCTTACTTGGCCCACGGTAGGTTCAGAGGTCAGGTGGTCGGTCCTCTTCCCGTTATTCACCTGTCTCTGACAGAAACTCCAGATTAAGGAGTCTGTCACCACATCAATCAAAACCATCCAGAGAAGCAGGTATGAATGCTATAACACCATTAGTGTATTTGTCATATTTGTTCATGCTGTAGATCTGAATAAGCTTTGAGCACTCTTTTTTTTAAGTTTAGTGATGTCTGACTTTAACCAACTGAATGTTAATTGGTAAACCATACTTATACTATGTACTGCATGTTTTTCTTCAGGAGACCCCAGAAGAAGCTATTCCAGACCTTGGGTTAGTTGTAAATATTGTTTGTCATTCTCTGTCTATTACGCCATTAAACACAAAATATTGATCTGGAAGTTAAAAACAGTCTAGATTAACTAATGGAAGAGTCAGATGAGTACAACCCTTGCGAAAAAGATACTTTTGTTACGGAAAGAATGTACTTTAAAAGAATATACTTGCTATGAAAGGTGGTAGCAACATCTTTTTTTTTCTGTATTGTGATACGGATTGTCGAAAAAGAAACAATGTAAGGCGAGGACTTGGTTCTATGCATCAGTTGTTGATTGGATTTTGAGATGTGGGTGTTGAACTCAAAAATAGAGGCAGATGAATGTGAGCTTGAACAGGCTGGTTTAAGTGGCTAAATGATTGAAGAGGTCCGGCATACATGACCAGAGAGAAATCTGTCATTTTACCTGAAGGTCCAGTTCTGAAATCTTGATTAAATACCACAATATTTAAGATTTTTAGATTAAAATATCCTAAAACTACGGAGCCCTAATCCTGACATAGAAGAAAAAAAAAATTATATCGTGGCCACGAATTAGGAATTCGTTCCCACGATTTATCAATACGTGCGCACGTTTTATTAACTCGTTCCCTCGATTTAGTTAAATCGTTCCCACGTTTTATTAACTCGTTCCCTCGATTTAGATAAAACATGCCCAAGTTGTCTCCTTTGGTGTACAAGTTTTCCGTTACAGCACAGTATTAACTGCTTCGTGCTCACAATTAGTAAGTTAATCAAATTAACATTATTATCAGCTTGTGCAACAAAATTTTGAGAATAAATAACCTTAAAATACACTTTAGTGTAGGCCTATGTATGTTTGTAGTTTGTATAATATAATTATAAATTGCCTCTTACAGTAGGCTACGCCTAGTACAACATTGCAACTGTGTCTGACGCATTGTTAGTAATATTTAAGTGATACAAAGCCCCATGGCCCTCAATATGCGATGCAGATGCCTCTCAGATAAAAACATTCCATGCAATGCTAGGCTTCGGAGAATGTCTTTATAACTCATTCCCAACTCAAAATAAAACTCAATTAAAAATTCTCTGTCCATAACTAGGGAGCCGTTAATACTGTAACGGAGAACTTGAACACAAAAGGAAATAGGAGATAGTACAACGTGGGCATGTTTTAGCTAAATTGAGGGAACGAATTAATAAAACGTGGGAACGAATTAATAAAACGTGGGAACGATTTAACTAAATCGTGGGAACGATTTAACTAAATCGAGGGAACGAATTAATAAAACGTGCGCACGTATTGATAAATCGTGGGAACGAATTTAGAACGATATAATTTTTTTTTTCTTCTATGTCAGGATTAGGGCTCCGTATAAAACCACTAGAACAATGTTAAATATTTAGTTGACTTATGTACTTACATTATCCCAAATGTTTCCAACAATGTTTAAATCCAGAGAAATCAGCAATTTTAACTAGTGTAACGGACCGTGTCATTGCGTCTCCTGTCAATGACGTCATATCCGCGTTACCCTCGATTTCCAGTTTTACTAATATCGATTTAGATTACTGCAAAGTGCAACAAGTCTCTCATAGCAGCCACCGAGCGACAGCCACAGAGAAATGTTATAACATAACTTTCAACACACTCAAATTTAGGTCTCCTTCCACTCCCATAGCTCTCGACCTGTCCTGCTTCATACCACAGTAACGTTAATAAAACTTTAATACATTGACTCATCCATGAACGTGATTTCTGCCCGAGTCTTTTGGGTTCCTTTCCATCGGCTGTCGAGGTGAAGACAACAACTCCCATGATTCCACGCTCATTCACGGCGTTGTTTTGAATAAGTGACCTCTAGCGGCGAAAATGACATATTGTCATAGATAGGTTGAAAAACATTAATTGAGTGAAACGAGAATGTATTATAGTTTAAATGCAATTAGCTGAACTTTAGAGTGCTTTTTTGAACCAGTTAAGTACATCTTTACACTGCGTTCCAAATTATTATGCAAGTGACATATCAGTAAGATTTCAGTACAGTAAACATTCAGATTTTAGTTTTTCTAAGAAAATGTTTGTTTGTTTATTTATCCATGTCTTTTTAGATAACTGGTATCAATGTCAGACAAAACAATTTGCCAGATCTATGAAAACCCTACTTAGAGGCTGTTCCACATTATTAAGCAAGTCACAGTTCTCATGCAATATGGGAGGAAGAAAGATCTTTCTGAAGATGAAAAGCATGAAATGGTGCAATGTTGTGCAAAAGGCATGAAAACAACTAATATTGTGTGAAACTGAATGGAAATGATCAAATTATCATAAGATTTGTGAGTGATTTAGAGCACAGCAGAACTCGGTCAGATAAAGGCTTATTAATTAAAGTTCCTGTCAAAAACATAATTGCATTAAAAGGGCAGCTATAAAAAAAGCCAGTGTTGAGCAGCAAACAGGTATTTGAAGCTTCTGGTGTCTCTGGAGTCTTGAGAAGCTCTCCATGCAGGCTGGCAGTTGTGCATAAAGATATATTTTATATATACACCCACTGTAAATGTTTCTCTTTGTGAGGTTTGGTTTGGAGTGGCTGAAATGCATCTTTACGCACAACTGCCAGCCTGCATGGAGAGCTTCTTGAGAGTCCAGAGACACCAGCAGCTTCTAATACCTGTTTTCTGCTCAACACTGGCTTTTTTATAGCTGCCCTTTTAATACAATTCATTTTTTTGACAAGAACTTTCCTTAATAAACCTTTATCAACCTTTATCTGACCGAGTTCTGCTGTGCTCTATATCACTCACAAATCTTATAATAATTCGATAATCTCCATTCAGTTTCACACAATATTAGTTGTTTTCATGCCTTTTGCACAACATTGCATCATTTCATGCTTTTCATCTTCAGAAAGATCTTTCTTCCTCCCCATTTTGCATGAGAACTGTGACTTGCTTAATAATGTGGAACAACCTCTAAGTAGGGTTTCCATAGACCTGGCAAATTATTTTGTGAGATTGATACCAGTTATCTAAAAAGACATGGATAAATAAACAAACAAACATTTTCTTAGAAAAACTAAAATCTGAATGTTTATTGTACTGAAATCTTACTGATGTGTCACTTGCATAATAATTTGGAATGCAGTGTATATGTAATTTAATAATATTATTGTCTTTGAAATATAATGTGACGGAATGGCTGCCTCCCCCTTATTATCAGTGCACACTGTTCCTTAAATCACCACCCTTCGCCAGGTTCCCGACAGGAGTGAGAGTCAGGAGGGGAGCTGTAACAATCAGGACTGGTGGTGCATGAAATGCTCTCTTTGAGAGACCAGTCTTTCTCCTGTGCAGCACACTGTATCCTCGTAGGCACAGGAGGGAAACGGGGAGGGATTCCTGCACCACCAAAGCTGCAGAGTCACTGGACTCAAATTTCTGGGTAGGAGAAAGCAACCCCGGTCTTGCCCCTCAAATGCCAAACACCTGTGCCAAATAGTCTCAACACTCCTTGCCTTCACAACTCCCAGTCACAGCCAGAATGCCATCTACCCTGTTTATTCGGAAACTTTAATCCCCATGGACACTTCATTCCCTTTTTGACATTTTATGTTTTATTCTATGTTAAATAAAAGCCTCTCCGAGGCCTGACGCCACACCCGCTGTGTCTGTTGTTGCTCCTGCTGCCACAGTGGTGGAGAATGCGGGCAAGACGGCGCAGTTGGGCACTATTTTACAACATCATCCCCTCTCGTCCGTGAAAGTTTGTGAACGGCTGAACTACGATGGAGAAACAATGGAGATGGCCTCCCAACCACAATAGGCATTGGTGATGCTTCTATTATCATTTACCCTGTGGTTGGTTGAGGCTGCCAACTAAAACCATGTTTGTCTGTTCCTGTTCTGGCGCAGTGCAAAAAAGAGAGCTGTCCGGAGAGGTATCCCTGAGCCGACCACACTTGCTACATGGAGCCTTGTTGAGGAAGTAGCACTCCTGGGTGGGCAGCGGCTGTATGATGGTGATGACGCTTGGGCCCCGTCCCTTAAATCGCCACCCTTCGCCAGGTTCCCGACAGGAGTGGGTGTGAGAGAGAGGAGGGGAGCTGTAACAATCAGGACTGGCGGCACATGATGAGGCACATCTGAATTGAATGGAGCCTCGTCACCACCGCAATTAAATGTGAAGCATGCCTCTCCTTGAGAGACCGGTCTCTTTCCCTTGCGCATGAATGCTGGTGTCCTCGTAGGCCCAGGAGGGGAGCAAGGAGGGATTCTCACACCGCCAAAGCTTTCAAGTCGCCGGACCCAAGTTCCCAGGGAGCAAGCAACGCCACCGTCAGGCTGGCCCCTCAAATACCGCGACCCCAGGGAAGCTGAGTCGCTACCGCTCACACCCCGGCTTGAAGAGGGGAGTGCGTGCGGCTGCCGGGACTCCACCTCCTCTTACCTGGGCAAAATCCCCTCAACACTTCCTGCCTTCACAACTCCCAGTCACAGCGAGGACCCTGTTGATTTTGGGCACTTTCATTGCCATGGACACTTTATTCCCCTTTTTGGACATTTTATGTTTTATCTTATGTTAATTAAAAGCCTCTCCGAGGCCTGACGCCACACCCACTGTGTCTGTCATTGCTCCTCCCGTCACACTGGTTAAAGTCATTCCTATTGAAGCTTGTATCAAAGTAATTTAGTACATTTTATAATACATTAATTTTAAATGTAATATCAGAAAACTCACTACAGTATATTGCTTTAATATTTCTCAACACATCATAATAAGTGTAAACACTCCTATAAAACACAACAAAAGCCTGTTAAAAAAATATGAAATGTATTTAAAGTAATTTTTTTTAAATTTACATTATTACAAAGTGCACTTTTTAAGTGTACTTCGTGTGTTAAGAAACATAGGCCCTGTCCCAAATGGCACACTTCATATGTGCTTACGGTCTTGTGGACTTACAATGGCCGCTGCGTGCGCTTGAAGGCCTCGAGACCGTAGGGTGTCCCATTTGTCATTTTAGGTTTCAGAAGGGTGCTCACGAGCGCCCCCTTTACAGCCGATATGCACCCTTGATGCGCCCTTTTGCCGAGCCCGCACTGGGGAGAGCTCCACAGCAGACTCCTACCCGACAGACTAAGTGGCGTTACGTCACAAAACCGTGAGGGTTTAGGGTGCCATTTGAGACAGGGCCATAGTCATGAAAGTGTACTCTCTTTAAGTACACTTAAGTGGCCTTTTATTTTAACTAATATTAAATTATCTGCGAATAGTTAAAAAAAAAAAAACCTCTACAAATGCACATTCAATACAATTAAGCTCACTTCTTTTTCACATGGGTATTTCTCATGAAAAGCCAGACATGAACTGACACTGTCCTTTATTATTTTAGATGGGTGATGAAGACTCTTCAGACACAGATGATCTTCTCGACTACGCTGAGGAAGTAGGCCGTCATCATTCCCAAATGGGATATGAGGGATCTCCCAGCCCAAGCCACTCCAGCATGGAACGCCAGAGGCACAATGGGTATGTTTGTGTGTGTTCCCCAGGTAGAGTTGCATGAATGAATTTGATTGTTTTGTAGAACTGGCTCTGACTTTCCACTTCACGCAATTTGAAGTATCATTTATGTCTGTAGCAGTATGAGTTACCTGCCTGAGTTTTAATACATTGGTTTGAGGGGTTTGTTCAGATAACTGATCTTAAGTATGAGCAATTGTAATAGTGATGCCTTATTATTTTTTAGATAAATATTTTGTTTTCTACAGCTCTCTCCTCGGCTCTCCTGACCTTTGGGAGGAGGTTCAGGAACGGGTTCAGAGCCTTTTAACATCTCCCAAAGCAGTTCATAGACTAGCCTGTGTGAGTACCACTCAAATGCACACACATACACACAAATGGTTTCAGAAATAATTGCTGTGGAATGCTATGCCGATAATGGGATGGATCATTTAGCCTCCTCTGCCTCTGTTTTTGATGTCAGGGTGCCACTGACTCTGAGATTGACGAGGTACTGATACGGAGATGTGTTTTGGCCCACTCGTGCCCATTTTAAACACCAGTGTGTGCTATAAAGAAGTGGTACGTATATGCTTTTATTATAAATTATGGCCAAGACTCTTATTATTGCAATTTTATTGACAGTATTCTCATTCTTCTTCTTTTTTACCTTTTAATCTTTATGTAATTTCATAATTACTTGTCATTTAAATGACATCTGACAAGCCTTTATGGTAAATTAAATACACTTTCATTTAATTTCTGTTGAAATGCATAAGTCATGTATTTAAATACATATGTTACACATTTGTAATGATGGTGCAATTTTGTGCATTAAAATATTTTAACTTTTTAAATGTAATATCAAAAACACTCAAGTGCTTCACATGTACTTTTAGTATGTTAGTCAACACATCAAAATAAGTGTACTTCTTTAAAGCACAGCAAAATATTATGCTTATTAAAACATGATTTATAATGTACTTAAAGTAAAACTTAATTTGACATTATTACAAAGTGCACATTTTAAAAGTGTACTTAAATGTGTGAAGAAACAGTCATGAAAATGTACTCTCTTTAAGTACACTTAAGTGGCTTTCTATTTCATTAATATTGTATTATCTGCAAGTGCAATTTTATTTATTTTTTTTAAATATACTTAACATCTTAAGTACATTACAAGTGCACATTTAATACAATTAAGCAAACATTTTTTCTCAAGGGTTGTACAGCCTCAGTGGGTATTTATTTAAAGAGCGTCCTTCTCTTTATCTACAGATGAAGCAGAGGATCCTGTGATTTCTTGTGGCATTGCATCATTTTACATTCAATTACGAGTGTAGTTGTGTTTGTATTGCAGTTTTGAAATGAAATAGTATAATCCTGGTGTTTTTGAAGCACAGTGGTTCTCAATCCTGTTCCTGGAGGCTCCCAAAAGTCCACACCTGATTCAACTCATAAGCTTGTGTCATATAATGGAGACCAAAATAGACTTTTATGACACTAAAATAGTACTTGTGCTTAATATAACCCTCATAACAAACAAAAAAGAAGCCATGGTGCAGTAGCATCGCACATGGTCATAAAGAGTTCAACATGCACTATTTCACATTTCAAATTCGATTGGATTTGATTGATGCGATTCTCATGTAAATAAGGCAAAGGTCCTTAAATAACATACAAAAACAAAAAATCTTTTAAAGTGGCCATTCAACTGTGCTTTGATGACATCCTTTCTTCTTTGCATTTTTATGCAAAATTGCAAATGTTGCCTTTCATTCATTAGCAATTAAAACGAAATAGCTGCTTTGGTTGATTGTGATGTTCAAAAAGCTTATTCTGTTTGTGTCAGGGAGCCTCAGGTGTGTTTTGTCTACTGCATTTCCCCTTGAGTATTAAATGAAGAACATCCATCTATATATACACTCAGCGGCCACCTTATTTGGTACACCTTGCTAGTATCAGGTTGGACACATTTTTCCTTCAGAACTGCCTTAATTCTTCATGGCATGGATTCAACAAGGTGCTGGAAACATTCCTCAGAGATTTTGGTCCATATTGACATGATAGCATCGCACAGTTGCTGCAGATTTGTCGGCTGCACATCCATTATGCGAATCTCCCGTTCCACCACTGTTGCCTTTCTTTCAGCTCGAACCAGTCTGGCCATTCTCCTCTGACCTCTGGCATCAACAAGGCATTTTCGCCCACAGAACAGCCGTTCACTGGATATTTTCTCTTTTTTGGACCAATCCCAGTAGATCAGCAGTTTCTGAAATATTAGATACTATCCGTCTGGAACCAACAACCGTGCCACCTTAAAAGTCACTTAAATCATCTTTCTTCTCTATTCTGAAGCTCAGTTTGAACTTCAGCAGATCGTCTTGACCATGTCTACATGCCTAAATGAAATTAGTTGCTGCCATGTGATTGGCTGATTAGATATTTGCTTTAATGTGCAATTGAACAGATGTACTTAATAACGTGGCCAGTGAGTGTGTGTGTGTGTATATATATATGTGTGTATATACACTCACCTAAAGGATTATTAGGAACACCTGTTCAATTTCTCATTAATGCAATTATCTAATCAACCAATCACATGGCAGTTGCTTCAATGCATTTAGGGGTGTGGTCCTGGTCAAGACAATCTCCTGAACTCCAAACTGAATGTCAGAATGGGAAAGAAAGGTGATTTAAGCAATTTTGAGCGTGGCATGGTTGTTGGTGCCAGACGGGCCGGTCTGAGTATTTCACAATCTGCTCAGTTACTGGGATTTTCACGCACAACCATTTCTAGGGTTTACAAAGAATGGTGTGAAAAGGGAAAAACATCCAGTATGCGGCAGTCCTGTGGGCGAAAATGCCTTGTTGATGCTAGAGGTCAGAGGAGAATGGGCCGACTGATTCAAGCTGATAGAAGAGCAACTCTGACTGAAATAACCACTCGTTACAACCGAGGTATGCAGCAAAGCATTTGTGAAGCCACAACACGCACCGCCTTGAGGCGGATGGGCTACAACAGCAGAAGACCCCACCGGGTACCACTCATCTCCACTACAAATAGGAAAAAGAGGCTACAATTTGCAGGAGCTCACCAAAATTGGACAGTTGAAGACTGGAAAAATGTTGCCTGGTCTGATGAGTCTCGATTTCTGTTGAGACATTCAGATGGTAGAGTCAGAATTTGGCGTAAACAGAATGAGAACATGGATCCATCATGCCTTGTTACCACTGTGCAGGCTGGTGGTGGTGGTGTAATGGTGTGGGGGATGTTTTCTTGGCACACTTTAGGCCCCTTAGTGCCAATTGGGCATCGTTTAAATGCCACGGCCTACCTGAGCATTGTTTCTGACCATGTCCATCCCTTTATGACCACCATGTACCCATCCTCTGATGGCTACTTCCAGCAGGATAATGCACCATGTCACAAAGCTCGAATCATTTCAAATTGGTTTCTTGAACATGACAATGAGTTCACTGTACTAAAATGGCCCCCACAGTCACCAGATCTCAACCCAATAGAGCATCTTTGGGATGTGGTGGAACGGGAGCTTCGTGCCCTGGATGTGCATCCCACAAATCTCCATCAACTGCAAGATGCTATCCTATCAATATGGGCCAACATTTCTAAAGAATGCTTTCAGCACCTTGTTGAATCAATGCCACGTAGAATTAAGGCAGTTCTGAAGGCGAAAGGGGGTCAAACACAGTATTAGTATGGTGTTCCTAATAATCCTTTAGGTGAGTGTGTGTATATATATATATATATATATCAAAGAATATGAGGAACATTACACTCTACAATTAATCAATACAAGCTGAAACTTGTTAAACAACATCTCATGTTACATGAAAAAAAGTCAATTTAGGCATTTTTTTCAGGTGTTGACATTTGTCTTTATTATTTTGTGGATACACATACAGTACTTGTTGAATCATACAGTATAACTAATTTGACTACTGTACTGTATAAATACAGTTGTACAATGGTGTGCTTTATGGTGTTAATTCAGTTCCAGAACCTCAAACACAGACCATTAATGCTTCACACTGATCGTTTTCTCTCATTTCTGATGTAACACAAAATATGAAGAAATTAAATACGGTAAAAGAAACTTAAAACTGGTTCTATTGGCAGAAATTTGGCACTGACAACATCATCCGTGTAGTCTTTAAAAAATATACTTCAAAACAGCTCTTATTCAACAACAACAAAAAAGTAAAACAATAAAATTAGTGGCTTGCTGAAGAAACTATTAAGGCTTGCCACCTTCAGTGTCATGATAAAATAATTGTGTACAAAGGATCTGATTTTCATTCTCAAGGCCATTCCTGTACTTCATATCAAATCCTTATCATGCAATATTTCATTTAATTTTAGAAGTTTGTATAAAAATGTTCCCTTCATATGAACAACTTGGCACAAATCTGAAATGAAAGACACGCAAAGCTCATAAACATTTGGCTCTCGATAGCAAGTGCAAATACAAAACTGGCAAACTTTCACACTTTACAGAGTCTAAAACTTATGAACATAATTTGCGAAGAAAAAACCCTTAAATTCAGCATTTTTTTGTGTATAATAACATTGGCTAGTTAGCAACATGCTCTTTGTTGAAATGCGTACATGTACACTAATCTGCTGAGTTGCTTTCAAATTGATGCGCAATATTGCACAGAGCTCCTGCTCGTACACACAAATACGAAAATCACCTACTGCTAAAAAGCTATTCGTTAGTACAAAACCAAAGGAAACAACTGCAGTTAATAAAAGAAAAAACAGCTTTGCATAAATCATGGCAACATGTTAATGAGCTGTGGAAGCACATCGTTTCCTTACGGCCATTTTTTCTCTTTGTCTAGCGCACACGTAAGTTCAAGAGCATGGTTGGGAAAATGAAGGAAGGAGAACCGCAAGGGCAGGTATTGCTAATGTCTGCGCTCAATCATGTCCTCGGTAATGACTTTCCGTCCTGGTCATGGCACTGGTTTTATGAATGGCTCCTACCCCTCTGAACCCGCCGTTCAGTGATGTCACATTTTCAGCAGAGACCGACGCTTACCTCTAGAACTGCGAGGTCTCGGTGAAGGAAATGGCGTCGCTTTTGTCAATGGTGAATCCACCGTTCACGTAAGATTTCTTCTCGCACTCGTCGTCGTCCAGCGTGGTCTCTAGGGCGAAGGGGTTGGCCGCATCCACGTCCGAAATCAGGTCCATCCTCTCGAGTTCTCGCTTTGACAGCTTCTGGACTATTCCAGCACCGTAGGCATCTCCCAACACGTTGATCATGGTTCGGAAGCGATCGCTGATATGATTGGAAAAATCAATGTAAATTTGTATTTATCAATGTAAGCAATGTGAATTTTTAGCAGCTATTACTCCAGTGTTCAGTGTCACACGAAGAACCTTCAGAAACCATAAGGCCGGCCAATTCATACTGAACTGACAGATGGCAGCAGACACTTTGTCAGAGTTTTGGCATCTGTCGGAGCTTGTTTTTGCCGATTGAACATGTAGAATCGGTGCTTGTCTGCTTGTGGAATGTCTGAGAAGTGACATGCTGTAATCTTGCGATTGTCCACGTTGGCCGGCGTCTGTCGGTGCAATGTGAATTGGCCTATATAGTGCGTTCATGCCATATTGTAATTACCATAATTATGACTTGTAAAAAGTGTTCATGTCCTTTTAGAACTGTAGTCCTTGTAGTAATTACAACTTGTATACTGGGAATTTTCTGAGAGCTCCGACTTGTACCATGTGATCGCTGTACCACCTGACCGCTGCAGATTTAATTTGGCATTGTTAAGGTCTTTGCACACTGAGTCTGAAATTTTCGCATGTTAAAAAATAAATACGACCTCACATTGTGTCAATCCCATTTACACACTGCCTCTGAAACTTTCGTCCGTCATAAAAAAATTCGGATTGGTTTCAATTTTCTGCATTTTTCGCATCCGTAGCAAGCATTTTAAGAGGTGTTTTGACAATTCAGAGCCACTGTGCAGCGAACGTCAAAATCCAGAATGGCGTCTGACAAGTTGATCCACTTCGTCTCGCAACACAAAGCCCTTTATGACAAACAAAGTGCGGAATACATATATATTCATATTGGTGGTCTTCTTTTTAATATGTGGCACCAGTATCGCTAGCAAAGCTTTAAACTGAGCCACTGATATCCTGAAGTAAACTTTGAATCGTTCGGGATAATCCCGCAGCTCCTTGATAAGGAGGTGAAACTCTCCTTCCTCTCTACGCAATCTTAGGATTGGATGGACCCAATATTTCCTCTTTCTTTTTCTCTTTTTAAGAAGAGAGAGGTAACAGTTTGAAGACTCCACTTTGTATTGTTTTGATAATTTTTTCACAACGGATTGATTAATATGCTTCGAACTCTGAGTGCAAGGTTTCTGTGCATGACGAATTTTTAGGATGACGAATACGAAAAAAAGCATACAAAATTTTCGGATTCTGTGTGCAAAGACCTTTAGTGTTGCCATAAAAAAACCACAATTTACCCTTCGCTGGGAGTTTGATTGACAAGCGATCTAACCAATCATAATGCCGAATCCGACATTTTGTCCGTCAAAGCAGTCAGGAGTTAGAAGATTAACCTCGGTGGACTTAAACTTGAAAAATAGTGTGTATTGACGTCTTTCCGCGTTTGAAACAACATTTCTTCTCATGTTCGTTCATGTTTATTTGATGCTATAAATTAACTAGTTGGAAGAGATGATCGGTTTACGAGCCTCTTGAGCTGAGGCATTACAGCAATCTGTCATGACACATTAAAGAGCTACAAAACGGTTTTTATTGTTTTAATTTCTTAAAAAACTACAGTTTGAAAGCTGGACTTTGTTTAATATCATAAGTAACCTGCTCTGTCTTGTCTGTCGACGTGTTGTCAGTGTCCTCTTTGATCCGCAATGTATTTTTCACTGCGTGTTATGTGACAGCGCCACGGCTTGTCGGACAAAGCAACAGTAACTAAAGCCGGGCACACATTTAACGACTAGCTAAAACATTCTAAGACTATGCTCAACATACAGCGATTGTTTCCTGCGACTGAAGCCGATTTATATACTTACGCATGGAATTTGAATACCGACTGTAATCGCAGACTGAACGCGACTGGACGCGTTTGAGCGCGATCAGTCATAAGTATCAATTTACATTCATAATCGGCCTTACAATCGTTAAGTGTGTACGTGGCTTAAGGGGGGCGGGTCTTCGCGAAGGGTCAATTCCGAGTCTGAAGACGTGAACAGCTCCAAGTAGAAGGTCACGTGCTGTCATCTCATAATTACGGTTATTACGACATGGCGTGAACACAGTCCAAGTCATGTCACGAACATCATATTTACCAGTTGAATGTTCATGAAAGCTACCACAGTGGCGTAATTACAAAGAGGAAACTCCTTCTTTAAACACTCACTGCGTCCAAAATTGTGTACTGAGTAGGTCCTACGTTAAAATTTGAACTTACTTTGTGACCATTAAAAAAGTATGTTCTATATAGTGTGAATGTGGGTATTATGAATGAAATTCAGACATACTACATCTGCCATGTTGTTACTGTCATGTGACCTAGTACCAGCGTCAGTTGTGTCGCTTCACTGGCATTCACAAATCCACTCCTGTGGCCTCATGGGATAGTAAAGTGTCCATCGAATGCACACTTCGGAATCTCGGCGGTAGTAGTAGGTCATCTGGGGACTTTTCGCCTACTGTTTTTCGAATACTATGCATTCGGACTTACTACTCTGTTGGCGTATTGTTTTTCACATACTATAGACCTTATGCACCAGAGAAACAAGCGCTCAGCCATCTTTAGAATTTGTCTTTGAACTTCCGTTTTTGCGGTAACTCTGTATATTTCTATGGCATCGCTGTCGAAGAGTAATTAGCTGGTGAAGTGGATTTACTTATTGTAGAGTTAACGAAAGTGCATTGTAATGTTTAAAGCAGATGTCATAACAAATGTCAGTAGACTGGGAAGATTTTAAAATGAGCAGCTCATTCATAAATCCATAAGATCTTACCTTCATGCTGTGGAAATACAAACCGGAACGAGCGCAGTGCTGAAAATGGGCGGGGCTACATAAGATCTATATGGTAGGGAAGTATTTGATTTCGGATGCAGCATCTGAGTTTGGGGCGTGTCAGTGAGAAAATTTGGCGGACGTAATATAGATGCAGTCTGTATTGATGGTAAAAGAAAAAATTATTTTCATTTACAATAAAACTAGATAAATTGCATGTACAAAATACGACCGTATTGTACAATTACGAGAGAATAATATAGCGATTCAATTTACATCAAGTGGGTTTTTGGTTAAAGGTCTAAAGATATTTTCACGTTTTAAGATTCTATGACAAAATACATCAGTAATACGCCCTTGTTATTTTATAAAAGCTTTCTTTTCTTCAAAATAGCGGTTGCTAACCAGTGTCTAAATGGGACAACAGAGATTGTTTGGGACATTAAACGTCGTCATGCTATTCTAACTCAAACTTTCAGGGAAAATGTTTTTCAAATAAAGACTGATGGAGTTGTCGTTGAAGTCATGTGACCATGATGTAGCCTACTTTTAGCTATTTACTTCTTGCCGATTGCATTTAGGCTTCAAAATTCATAAAAGTCATGTTCATTTGTGAAGACCTTATTTTCTGCAATAATCCAGAAGCCAATGGAAAAATCCTATTTGGATTCTGTCGAGGGAACCAGTGTGATACTACTGGGTTGGCCTACAAATATACGTCATCCCTGCACCGCTCACATTAAGTAAACCAGACATACTTACAGCAGCCAATCGACAGCAATGATAAGGGTGACATCACTGGCTGGAAGGCCAACTGCTGTAAGGACTATCACCATGGTTACCAGTCCAGCATTCGGAACTCCTGCTGCACCAATGCTGGCGACTGTTGCTGTGATACTATGAAATGAACATGTCACAAAAGTATTATTTGGGGTTTTGTCCTTCCCAAAGCCACTTAACTCTATTATATCAGACCAACTGGCTTATATCCCACCTACCTAATGGTAACAATCTGGCCAGCATCCAGATCGTAGTTGTTCAACTGAGCTATGAATATAGAAGCAACAGCTTCATACAGTGCTGTGCCATCCATATTGATAGTCGCACCAACTGGAAGGACAAAGCGAGTGATCCTCTTGTCAATCCGATTGTTCTCTTCTGCACATCGGAACGTGACCGGCAGAGTGGCTGAGCTGAAGTAGTAAAGACTCTTGTTATTATAAAAAAGATTAATACTTGGCAGAATAGCAGTTTTCAGTGATTATTGTGGGTTTAAAAAACATAAAAAGTCTAAAACTGGAGAGGCAGATCTTCAGAAGCAGGACTTACTATAAACAGCTCAAAAATAATGATCAAAACACAATAAAGGCTTCTTCTCAGATTTTAAAAAAAATAATTATTCATAGCATTGAAGGAATTTATGCCTTTTGCTTGTGCAGTGGCCATTAAAAAACTGAATAAATATTTTTAATTTCTTATTAATAAAAAAATAGCCATAATTATGCTTTTTTTATAAGAATTATTCATAGCATTGAAGGAATTTATACCTTTTGGTATAAATAGGATCAGCATCTTATCAAGCCATAAACGTTTATGTGACATTCACATGTTAAGAGTTTAGTACTTATTATGAAAATAATATACTTTAAAAGAATATACAAGTGCCAACTGAATGTAATTATTTTTTTTGGACACTTAACTGCATGTTAATTGAATGAAAATGTATTAAAGTTCAAATTTATATTAAATGCAATTAGCTGAACTTTAGACTGCTTTTTGACCCACTTAAGTAGGATTTGATTACATCTTTATACATTAATTTCATAATTTTGTCTTTAAAATATGGTTAATATATATCATGTATTTAAATAATATTTGTAATTACACATTTGTAATGATGAAGTTGTAATTTAGAACAATTAAAGTAAAGTAAAACTTTTAAGATGTACTTAAAAGTGTACTTGGAGTTATGAAACAGTCATGAAAAAGCACTCTCACTACACTTAAGTGGTCTTTTATTTCATTAATATTATATTAAATGAATGAATGAGGTATTTCAGGTAATACAGGTCCTTCTCAAAAAATTAGCATATTGTGATAAAAGTTCATTATTTTCCATAATGTAATGATAAAAATTAAACTTTCATATATTTTGGATTCATTGTACACCAACTGAAATATTTCAGGTCTTTTATTGTTTTAATACTGATGATTTTGGCATACAGCTCATGAAAACCCAAAATTCCTATCTCAAAAAATTAGCATATCATGAAAAGGTTCTCTAAACGTGCTATTAACCTAATCATCTGAATCAACTAATTAACTCTAAACACCTGCAAAAGATTCCTGAGGCTTTTAAACTCCCAGCCTGGTTCATTACTCAAAACCGCAATCATGGGTAAGACTGCCGACCTGACTGCTGTCCAGAAGGCCATCATTGACACCCTCAAGCGAGAGGGTAAGACACAGAAAGAAATTTCTGAACGAATAGGCTGTTAACAGAGTGCTGTATCAAGGCACCTCAGTGGGAAGTCTGTGGGAAGGAAAAAGTGTGGCAAAAAACGCTGCACAACGAGAAGAGGTGACCGGACCCTGAGGAAGATTGTGGAGAAGGACCGATTCCAGACCTTGGGGGACCTGAGTATGGACTGACCTCTACTGGACTGAGTCTGGAGTAGAAACATCCAGAGCCACCATGCACAGGCGTGTGCAGGAAATGGGCTACAGGTGCCGCATTCCCCAGGTCAAGCCACTTTTGAACCAGAAACAGCGGCAGAAGCGCCTGACCTGGGCTACAGAGAAGCAGCACTGGACTGTTGCTCAGTGGTCCAAAGTCATTCGGAAATCAAGGTGCCAGAGTCTGGAGGAAGACTGGGGAGAAGGAAATGCCAAAATGCCTGAAGTCCAGTGTCAAGTTCCCACAGTCAGTGATGGTCTGGGGTGCCATGTCAGCTGCTGGTGTTGGTCCACTGTGTTTTATCAAGGGCAGGGTCAATGCAGCTAGCTATCAGGAGATTTTGGAGCACTTCATGCTTCCATCTGCTGAAAAGCTTTATGGAGATGAAGATTTCGTTTTTCAGCACGACCTGGCACCTGCTCACAGTGCCAAAACCACTGGTAAATGGTTTACTGACCATGGTATTACTGTGCTCAATTGGCCTGCCAACTCTCCTGACCTGAACCCCATAGAGAATCTGTGGGATATTGTGAAGAGAAAGTTGAGAGACGCAAGACCCAACACTCTGGATGAGCTTAAGGCCGCTATCGAAGCATCCTGGGCCTCCATAACACCTCAGCAGTGCCACAGGCTGATTGCCTCCATGCCACGCCGCATTGAAGCAGTCATTTCTGCAAAAGGATTCCCGACCAAGTATTGAGTGCATAACTGAACATAATTATTTGAAGGTTGACTTTTTTTGTATTAAAAACACTTTTCTTTTATTGGTCGGATGAAATATGCTAATTTTTTGAGATAGGAATTTTGGGTTTTCATGAGCTGTATGCCAAAATCATCAGTATTAAAACAATAAAAGACCTGAAATATTTCAGTTGGTGTGCAATGAATCTAAAATATATGAAAGTTTAATTTTTATCATTACATTATGGAAAATAATGAACTTTATCACAATATGCTAATTTTTTGAGAAGGACCTGTATATTATCCCCAAGTACTGTCTTTATGAGTGTGTCAGTCAGTAACAAAGACTGAATTGTTGTGAACACAGAACAAGACGCAAAAATGCTTTGACTAGCGCTGTCAGTCACGGGAAAACCCCTTAACTGTTAAAAGGACAAGATAATACATCGGACATTTAAAGAGATTTTTTACTATGAATATAGGACTGACCTGAAGGAAAATGCTGAATCTGAATGCAGGTAATAAACTCGCTCACTCGATCTCTTTCTCACAATACTCTTTCTACATAATACAGTAAGCTTCAATGAAAAATATCAATTGTGAACATACAGTTTACGTTGCTAAGAGTGGTTGCTAAGGGTGTTGTTTAGTGATACACAGAACCGTTGTGTGAAGCGGTCATAGCCGTGTTTTATTGTGAATAAAACACAGCTATTGACCAATCAAAATAAAGGACAGGAACTAACCGTTTTACAACAGTAAATTATGCATAATTACAAATCACTAACCCTAAACCTAATACTAACCATAACTCTTTAGTACATGAAGTTAATTAATATTACTCAATCAGTACTTATTTGAGCAAGTACAATGTAACCAATTATGCAGTTTGCAATGCTTCATGGGATTGTAGTTCTTTCCCTCACTAAAGCCATTAAGTACTTTTGTATTTTTGTCCGATTTTCAAATTTTTTTTTGCTTCCAATCAAAGTTTGTAATGTTCTTGGTTCATGGTTTATAATGCTTTAACAAAGACTTTTTTTTTTTTTTTTTTTTTTTTTTGGGGAAAAAAACTCCCGGANTTTTTTTTATCTCTATGGGAGAAAAATACTACCGGAACCAACGCTGCTGAAAAAGTGGGCGGCCACTGTTGCACTCTGTTGCGTTGATTCACTGCCATTTATAATACCCTTTCTGTGGCCTCATGGGATAGTAAAGTGTCCATCGAATGCGTACTTCAGAATATCGCCGGAAGTAGTAGGTCATCTGGGGACTTTTCGCCTACTGGTTTTTGAATACTATGTATTTGGACATACTACTCTGTTGGCATACTGTTTTTCACATACTATATAGTAGGGAAGTATTCGATTTCTGTTCAGATTTTGAAAGCCGTGTAGTGTATTCCAGCCTTTAGTCAACATGCCCAGAAAATACAGATGCTATAATATTAGTTGTCTCACCTTGAGGAAATCATGAGAGCTGTTACCAAGGCCTGTGCCATTCCCAGAGTGAAGGTGAATGGATTCTTCCTCACAAACGCAAAGTATATCAGGGGGAGGAATATGATGGAATGGATGGCTAGTCTGTGGAAGGAAAACAAATTTTAAAACATTAAACATCACAATCCATTGTACATCATCCAAAGCAATGAACATTAGAATAAAAGAATACATCTTTTAGATCTTTTGAAAAAGATACCATTACTATTAGTGGGATAAAAAGTTGTTTGGTGTTATTTAAAAGCATCCAGTATATTTTTACCAAGGTCACTTGGATTAATATCCTACAATTTTTGACTCAGCAATGTGCAACCTAAACCTATCCGTTCGGTCCATTCCACACGAGTGCAGATGGCATTTGTTTAACTGCAGCTATAGAATCTCCTGACTGATGTTCAGTTGCCTATATCACTCAAATAAGTGGAAATTTGGAGTTTATGAAATGTTTTATTAGCACATCTGCAGCTTGAGCAGTTTTGAATGTCCTTGGCTCTTATCTGTGAGTGAACAGAGCTGATATGAAGCTGCATGGAAACAGTAAACGGCCAGTCTAACAGCAGCAGTAAATCAGCAAGGGAACATTAAAGAAGCTTCTTCACCCGCTGAGCACCGTCACCATGTACAGGCCCATCTTCCTGAAGATTTCCCAGTCATCCACCTCAATGATCTTAGCAGCAATCAGGAACAAGATGCCAATGGGCATGTAACTGCAGAAGAAAATTCATGTATCATTACATTCATAAACAATATGACACAGAAACTAATCTTTTTATTTATAGACTGGTATATCTTCCTACAATATTTTTCAAGTGAATATATTATAATTTCCTAGCATACAGTGGGTACCGAAAGTATTAAATTTTTCCCTTAAATTTTTCACTCTTTGTTATATTGCAGCCATTTGCTAAAATCATTTAAGTTCATTTTTTTCCTCATTAATGTATACACAGCACCCCATATTGACAGAAAAACACAGAATTGTTGACATTTTTGCAGATTTATTAAAAAAGAAAAACTGAAATATCACATGGTCCTAAGTATTCAGACCCTTTGCTGTGACACTCATATATTTAACTCAGGTGCTGTCCATTTCTTCTGATCATCCTTGAGATGGTTCTACACCTTCATTTGAGTCCAGCTGTGTTTGATTATACTGATTGGACTTGATTAGGAAAGCCACACACCTGTCTATATAAGACCTTACAGCTCACAGTGCATGTCAGAGCAAATGAGAATCATGAGGTCAAAGGAACTGCCTGAAGAGCTCAGAGACAGAATTGTGGCAAGGCACAGATCTGGCCAAGGTTACAAAAAAATTTCTGCTGCACTTAAGGTTCCTAAGAGCACAGTGGCCTCCATAATCCTTAAATGGAAGACGTTTGGGACGACCAGAACCCTTCCTAGAGCTGGCCGTCCGGCCAAACTGAGCTATCGGGGGAGAAGAGCCTTGGTGAGAGAGGTAAAGAAGAACCCAAAGATCACTGTGGCTGAGCTCCAGAGATGCAGTCGGGAGATGGGAGAAAGTTGTAGAAAGTCAACCATCACTGCAGCCCTCCACCAGTCGGGGCTTTATGGCAGAGTGGCCCGACGGAAGCCTCTCCTCAGTGCAAGACACATGAAAGCCCGCATGGAGTTTGCTAAAAAACACCTGAAGGACTCCAAGATGGTGAGAAATAAGATTCTCTGGTCTGATGAGACCAAGATAGAACTTTTTGGCCTTAATTCTAAGCGGTATGTGTGGAGAAAACCAGGCACTGCTCATCACCTGTCCAATACAGTCCCAACAGTGAAGCATGGTGGTGGCAGCATCATGCTGTGGGGGTGTTTTTCAGCTGCAGGGACAGGACGACTGGTTGCAATCGAGGGAAAGATGAATGCGGCCAAGTACAGGGATATCCTGGACGAAAACCTTCTCCAGAGTGCTCAGGACCTCAGACTGGGCCGAAGGTTTACCTTCCAACAAGACAATGACCCTAAGCACACAGCTAAAATAACGAAGGAGTGGCTTCACAACAACTCCGTGACTGTTCTTGAATGGCCCAGCCAGAGCCCTGACTTAAACCCAATTGAGCATCTCTGGAGAGACCTAAAAATGGCTGTCCACCAACGTTTACCATCCAACCTGACAGAACTGGAGAGGATCTGCAAGGAGGAATGGCAGAGGATCCCCAAATCCAGGTGTGAAAAACTTGTTGCATCTTTCCCAAAAAGACTCATGGCTGTATTAGATCAAAAGGGTGCTTCTACTAAATACTGAGCAAAGGGTCTGAATACATAGGACCATGTGATATTTCAGTTTTTCACAGCACATGGGTATTCTGGGTGGTTGTTAGGGAGTGGCTCTGTGGTATCTAGGGAGTACTAGGTGGTTGCTATTTGGTTTCTATGGTATTCTGGGTGGTTGATATGTGGTTTTAGGGTATTCTGGGTGGTTTCTAGGGAGTTGCTATGTGGTTTCTAAAGTGTTCTGGGTGGTTACTAAGGAGTTGCTATGTGGTTTCTAGTGTGTTCTGGTTGGTGACGTGTCTGCTTACTAACCCAAGTCAACAGAGCCCACCTTCAGGTCTGAGTATGAGCAATAATAATAGAGATTCTTGCCACTTCAGACATGCTTTTAACGTGTCAGAACTCACCACATAATAATCTGAACAAGTCGCATGGTGGCCTCATTCAGAGCATCGAAAAACTCGAGCAGGATGCGTCCCCTTTCTCCCATCTTGCCGATGACAAGGCCGAAAGTCACACAGAATACGATGAGACCAAGAACATTAATCCCATCTGAATATGAGCCAACGATCTTGTAGTCTTTGGTCAAATTCTACAGCATAAAGAAAGCAAAAATAAACAAGTATACATTTTTTCATTCTTCTTTCTTTTCCATGTATTCTTTAACATCTTTGTCTCACCTGCGCAACTGTTGAAATAATGGTGGTGAAGGGTGGAAATGTAGTTGTATTAGTTGTGCTTATGTTGGTTTTCGATGGTTCAATCTCTTTGCGCTGTGTCTTGTACTAAAACACAGATAATGTTTATTTCAACAAAGTAATATATTGGATTGTTTTAAGCAATATGTTAAATATTATATTTTACCTGCTGAAAACAGGCTTGCACAAGATTTTCAGGAAACATATTCCTTTGAAGAAATGAGAAAAACAAATCACTTAAGTGCTTAATACAGATTTATATAATATAATATAATATAATATTTGGACACATAAGCCATACTTAAAATGGTCTACATGTCATTGCATGATCTTGTTATTTATTATTTATTTATACATTTTTAAGTATTCCTTAAGTGTCAGAAATATTTTGTGGGCACTGTATATCTTCTTTCTTACAACATAGGCAGACCAAGGGGTGCAATTTTTACCTAACAAGGTCCAGCAAGGTGTCAACAGTGGTCACATTTGGCGTGCTCCCTGCTCTCTCGATATTGTCAGCACTCTGAGAGACCCCAGGTTTGATAGTCGTCACAAGAACGATTCCTTTTGAGCACAACATCTTTGTTAAACAACCACAATATTTGTCTTTAAAGTTTATTGATTTAATGTTTATGTGACTCACCAAGAATGACAGCAATGATGGTAGTGGAGAGGTAATAAACCACTGCACGAAGACCAATCCTGCCTGACACCTCCGAGTCCAGTGCTGCCACTCCTTCAGGAATCAAGGCCATAGGTTAACACTATTTAATGATACACCTGACCCATTTAACACTGCCAACAATGCAAGTTACATTGCAATTGGGTTACAAAAATTTGGAAATGCCCTATGGAGTTTTCAACATAATCAGCAGCATAAATCCAGAGGTGTAAAGAGTACCTGAAAACTATACTTAAAGGGTTAGTTCACCCTAAAATGAAAATTCTGTAATTTACTCACCCTTAAACATTGATCAGCGAACATAAACAGATGCTCAACTGAACCTACATAACACACGAGAATGAACCTCATTGGTTCTCGAACATCAAGCAAACATGAGCAACCTTGAGCTTCTGTTTACCACAACTGCTGTGTGAGTTGATGAATGTTTATATGTGAATAAAAGCCTAAATTCAATCTTTTCATCATATAAAGCGATCGTGTTTCTTTATAAAATTTTGACTAAACAGCTTAATTCATATGGATTAGTTTTACAATCTCTTTATGAACTTTTGGAAGCGTCAAAGTGTCAGTTGCGAAGCTGTCAATGGAGGGTGAAATTTTTGGGTGAAATATCCCTTTAAGTAAAAGTAAAGATACTTACAGTGAAAATGACTCCATTACAAGTTACAAGTCACCAATTCCAATACCACTTGAGTAAAAGTCTGAGAGTATCTGATTTTAACAGTACTTAAGTATTTTACTCGCACTGAATGTAGGCTCAAAGATGCAGTAGTCCTCAACATCTAAGAGAAATGCCAGTGAAAAACAAGAAAAATATTGATTTGTGAGGGGAGCGACCACATGTTTATTTTCTAAAATCAAAATAAAACCTCAGTATTGCAATAAATCAAGGTCGACGACAACCTCTTAAACATCTACAAACACTCTCAGTTAAGCTCACTTGCTCAAAAAGGGCATAAGCATACCAAAATCCTTGAAAAATGTCTCTTCGATATAACGGATAAATAAAATACTGTTAAGTAAAAAAAAAAAATAGTCAAAGTATACTTTCACTGGATGTGCTGGTTTCGACCTCATCGCCGGCTGCAGTCATGTCCTCATCTCATATATGAAACAAGTGCGATTCAGCAACTACCTGCTAATGCACTCACATTTGTGTAAAGTAGCCTTATTAACAAGTTTGGGTGAGTAGGAGCAAAACACACAAGATATAGTACCTTCAATGCCCTGTAGATGGCGATATGTTTCTTTTGTAGCAGAAATAAACTGCTGCAGAACAAGTTAGGTGCCATGCAAAGTGTAATGAGTAATTGCTCATTCCAAATGTATTGGAGTAAAGAGTAAATATGAAGAGTTTGGTTCCAAAACGCAATAACTCCATTTTGATTAATTTGAGTAAAAAGGTGTTTTCTTTACCAAGAAAGTGGCAAGATGAAAACCACTATTTTCTGTTTCAAACTTTCACATAGCATCTTTTGGTTATAAAAACATTAAAAATTAAAATCTACATTTTGATTTTAAAAAGTTTATTATAAAAGCGTATAATTTTTTTCCCCAAAATGCAATAAATCCATGACACTTTTTTTTTTCAAAATGCAATTAATCCATCAATATAAATGTTATTTTTCAAATTTAAAATACACAACAAAGTAAGTTGATTCACATATATGACAGCCTCTGAACTTTGCCAATATTTATCTTATATACAGTCATTTGACTAAAAATACATTCAGCCGTCGCTCCCAAAATGAATTCAACGGGTCATCTTGTTAATGTTATTAATTATTTGTCATTACCGATTAAAGAGTATCTGGCACCACCGCACGGTTAAAATAAACACATTTGCAGAGTACATTGATGTTAAAAACAGCTTTTTAAAAAAGGCTTCAATGTTTACAGTGGGTGGAATGGAGCGCTGTGATTGGTTGAGCGGATATATCGCGTTCTGCAGAAAAAGGAGACTGCCGTTTGTCGCGTTTTGGAAAGAAAGGGAGAAAACATGACAGAATAACACGACGGATATCGCATTTTGCGCAAAATTAATAAATGACTTTTCAATACCGACCAGATACAATACTGATTTTGGCGGAAACTCATTTTTTTTTTTAAAATTGCGTTTATCGCGTTTTGGAACCAAACTCTTCATATACTTCTTCAAAAATGTTGTCAAGTAGAGCGTAAATGTTGCCAATATCTTTGATACTCAGTCAAACTACAAAGTACAGTAATTACATTTACTCAAATACTTTATACCACTGCATAAATCCTTATCGTTTTGAGATGATTTGGATGGATAAGGGACAAAACAAAGTAGGTATATATTAAAACAATGAATTCAGAAGAAAAATACTAGAGCTATTTATAAATAATCTCTTAACTGTGTTCTGATTGGTCTATTAAGTACTAAGATTAATTGGTAATCAATCAGGGTCTGCTAACTCGATAATTAAAAAAAAAAAAAATCTTGGCCAAGTATAAATCAGTAATCAGGCATAGCAGCTGACAAATGAGCACATCTGACTGTAACGCGTGTATATATTGCCATTATTATGTAATTAAAAAGAAAAATTATTTAACATCATTATTGCTGGTCTTCAGTGATAACTGTAAGTAACTTTAATGCTTTTACAGCAAGAAATGATAAGGATATTGTCCAAAACCCAAACTGATATGTCCATTTATCAGTCCATTTCCAAACTTTTGCAGGGCACTGTATACAGTAAATATTTCAGGAATAAAATATTGTGAAATACTATGTCAGGGTTTCCCAAACTGGGGTTCGCAAATTCCTAGTGGTTTGAGAGGGAATTTGATGAAAAGCTAATAATTAAATAAATCATACAAATTTAAAATCTAAATAAATACATCATTTTAAAATAAAAAGAAGTATTATGTGCATATAATGTGACCATTACCAATGTCAAAGAAACATTAACATATGAATGTATTGTTAAATTATTGAAATAATAACTTCAGGTGGTACGTCAAGTAAATATTTTAGATCAAACGTGTTCGGCTCGCAAAAATGTTTGGGAGTCACAAAGAAGTACGACTAACATTCCACATATTTGGCTTCTATATTTGATGACTATCTTCAAATGAAAATACAGCAGGGTACAGCAAGTTATAATAAAATGTTATGGGTTCAAATGTTTATATGATCCATGTGTGATATGCAGGTAACCTGATTTTCATTGTACAGCTATTTTCCTCATCATTCCACACCCATGCACATGGTGGGTGGGTAACAGCTCTATGGTAAAAATAAAAAATAAAATACATACAAATAATCAAATATTTAAAAGAAAATATTGGTAACATGAGAGCAACAGTTACCACCTCTGAATTTTCACTGCCAGTCTTAAATGGAGATACTGTGATGGGCTGAAGAGGGAGTGAGACAGAGAGAGAGAGAGAGAGAGATACCTGTTATCATGCTGGAGACGATGAGCGGCAGGATGACCAGCTTTAGCATTCTCATCAGGATTTCTCCAGGGAAGCCAAAGTACTGCTTCTCCAGCTGGGACAGAGAGGTATAGTCCCGCACCAGCACTCCAAGCCCGATCCCTGCAACGGATAGAGTGATAGAGAGAGGACGTCAAACTGACTGTAAATGTGAAGCTCTTAGTTGTGCTTAATCTACATAAAGCCAGCATCAAGCCAGACTGAATGTGCAGAGCTAAATATTCCAGTAATATCTCAACCTCACAAAGATACTCTCTTGGATGAAAAGGTTCTATATAGAACATTAAAGGGTTCTGTCAGGTTAGTTCCCATCATGAGATCATTCCCATCATTTTATGGATTTAGTTTTAATTAATTAATTTTGTTTGAATTAATTTGTATGAATTAAGCAGCTTGAAAACATACTTTATAACCAGAAAAAAATGTAAATAACCTGTTAAACGTGAAAGTAGGGCTGGGCGATAAAACGATAACGATATGTATCGCGATAGACACGTGATCGATATCAATAAAAAATGTGTTCGATAAAACATTCGATATTTTTTATTCTTCACAAATTCGTATTACAGAAGCAAATCTTAAACCGCTCCATCGAGTTCGGTAATCAGCTGTCAGGTCTGTTACCAAGCAACCAAAGACGCGCAAACTGCTTCTGAGGTAAACCTAAAATCAAAATGGATAAACAACGACGCACTTTTAATTCCAATGCGGCAGAGACTCAAAGTTCCGTTGAAAAGGTAACGTTAATGTGACGAGCAGGGCGGGCGAGAGCCGTGACAGAACGGCGCAAGACCGATGAAACGCGCAGCTGATGCTCATCACTCGCGCCACCGGCCTCGCGCCGTTCTCTCACGCGCCCTGCTGCTTGTCACAGTTAAAGCCTGTTTTATTCAGCAAGTTTTCACCTTCGCTTACTCACGAAGATAAGGAAATATTTCTCAAAAAAGGCTTTTGTACTGTGATTTTTACCATTGGATTTCAAATAGGTTTGAAGTTAGGACACCAGTGGGGTTGTCCTAAAGTTAAGACAGCTTTTAGGATTTTTTTGTTGAGTTAGGATGCTTCTGTAATACTCGATTTCCATGGTTGTTGACATTTCTGTCTTAATAACTGAGGGGATTATGATCAGAGGAAGGTTGTTTAAAATAAAAATGTTTAAATGTAATATATTTTTCTCCTGGTCCTCATTTTAAATGGGTCATAAAAAATATCAATAATTATCGATATCGACCGATATGAAACACTGATATCGTGATACAGTTTTCAGCCATATCGCCCAGCCCTACGTGAAAGTATTATGCAATCACCTTTTTTGGCATAAAGCGTTCTTTAAAATTGAGTCAAGAACCCTAGAGTTCTGTATTGAACCCCACTGAAACTTTTCTTTTTTTCTAAGAGTGTATAAATTCATACTGAATCTGATTTGTGGTGAATTACTTATGGAAGCTTGTTTCCACCACAGAATAATAAAAAATAAGGGTAATTGCAACTTTTTAATCTCACAGTTCTGACATTTTTTCCTTGCAGTTGTGAGTTAACATTTTGGCAATTTGGATCTTCTTTTTTTCAGAATTGGACTTCTTTTTGCAATTCTGACTTTTGTCTTGAAATTGCGAGTTTTAATCTTGCAATTCTGAATTCAGACTTTTCTCGCAATTCTGACTTTTTCCCTCACAATTCTGACTTTTTTCTCACAATTCTGACTTTTTCCCTCACAATTCTGACATTTTTTTCTCACATTTCTGACTTTTTTCTCAGAATTCTGACTTTTCTCGCTATTCTGATTTTTTTTCCTCACAATTCTGACTTTTTTCTCAGAATTCTGACTTTTTTTCTCACAATTCTGACTTTTTTCTCACAATTCTGACTTTTTTACTCACAATTCTGACTTTTTTACTCACAATTCTGATATTTTCCCCTCACAATTCTGACTTTTTTTCTCAATTCTGACTTTTTCCCTCACAATTCTGACTTTTTTTCTCAATTCTGACTTTTTCCCTCACAATTCTGACTTTTTTTCTCACAATTCTGACTTTTTTTTCTCAATTCTGACTTTTTCCCTCACAATTCTGACTTTTTTTCTCAATTCTGACTTTTTCCCTCACAATTCTGACTTTTTCCCTCACAATTCTGACTTTTTTTCTCACAATTCCGACTTTTTTTTCTCAATTCTGACTTTTTTCTTTTTTTAATCGCAATTGTGAGTTTTTATCTTGCCATTCTGGCTTTTTCCCCCCCCTCAATTCTGACTTTTTTCTTGCAATTGTGAGTTTTATCTTGCCAATCTGGCTTTTTTTTTCTTGAAATTCTGACTTTTTTCTTGCAATTGNTTTTTTTACATCCCCTTATTGTATAGTTATATCTTATATTTTATATTGATCTTGTATAGTTATATCTTATATCTTATATTTTATATTGATCTAGATTATTAAGCTCTACTGTTAGTGTTATCTGTATGCACCGGGGGTCTGAGAGTAACGCAATTTCGATTCTCTGTATGTATGTACTGTACATGTGGAAGAATTGACAATAAAGCAGACTTGACTTGACTTGTGAGTTTCTCACAATTCAGACTTTTTTTCTCGCAATTGCATTTTTTAATTCTGTGGTGGAAACAAGCTTCCATAATAACTAGTCTGAGTGTACTGTATCAAAATGATCACAAAAACAAAGTGTCATCCCTGATCTTTAGAGTGATTTCAAAGCAAGTTACAGAGAATCCAAATCTTCAGTCTCACTGACAAAGAGCTGACATTTCGAGAGTATGCTAACAATGCTTTGTGATATTCAGGGCACAAATAATTTCCCTGCATTTGTTGTCATCAGACGCATCAACACAAAATGTGCTGAATAAGCTGTAGCTGTTAGACTGATAAAGATATATTTAGACAAATGTATCATTTTGAGTTTTCAATCATCTCGTTTCCATCCTTGTATAATGATGGATTTGGATATAGTCAGATATGGCGTATACCAAATAAACTAAAAAGCTTTCTAATAAACGTAATGAGGTCTTATGGACTGCACTGCAGCTACAGGAAATGTATTTATATGTATGTGTCTGTTTCCAATCTCTTTCTGTAATGTTAGCAAAATTCACTCTTTTTTTAAACTTGCGGTATTAAACAAAGAAAAGGCTACTTAAGTGTATTAAAGACAGTACACTTTCATGGCTATATTTCTAAACAGACTTAAGTACACTTTTAAAAAGAGCACTTTGCAATAATGTCAAATTAAATGTTTTACTTTAAAGTATAAAGTATGACAATCCTTTGTCATACTTTAAAGAAGTACACTCATTTTGATGTGTTGCTGACTAACATACTGAAGCATATGTAAAGTACGTGATTATCATTTGAACTGTAGTGTGTTATTCAATATTACATTTAAAGTTGATATATTTTACATGTACTAAATTGCACGTCACCACTATAAATGTTCAAAGACAATTATATATATGTGACCCTGGACCACAAAACCAGTCATAAGTCACATGGGCATATTTGTAGCAATAGCCAACAATACATTGTATGGGTCAAAATTATCGATTTTTCTTTTATGCCAAAAATCATTAGGATATTCAGTAAAGATCATGTTCCGTGGAGATATTTTGTAAATTTCCTACCGTAAATATATCAAACATTTATTTTTGTGTGTGGATATGCATTGCTAAGGACTTCATTTGGACAACTTTAAAGGTGATTTTCTCAATATTTAGATTTTTTGCACCCTCAGATTCCAGATTTTCAAACAGTATCTCGGCCAAATATTGTCCTATCATAACAAACCTTACATCAATGGAAAGCTCATTTATGCAGCTTTCAGATGATGTATAAATCTCAATTTCAGAAAAATTGACCCTTATGACTGGTTTTGTGGTCCAGGGTCACCTATATATTAACATGCCATAAAAGTATGGCCTGATATGATTAGCTTCACAACTATTTGTTTAGCTAAAATGCAATGCCATCAGATAACTTCCAAATACACATCATGAAGAAGTCTTGAATGTTTAACAAGGCTAGACCAAACCCAGGTAACCACAAAAGCCACAATGAATTACAATAATCTCTGTTGTACTGTAACTTATCTTTATTACATTTTAGCATTATACTGATTATGGTGCTTATGACTGCGTAAATAAAGTGATTTGCTTGACCTGCCTTTTGTTTTATTGTAGGTGACTTGCGTGGCATGATAACAATCTGTGTTTTACCCAGTACACAAACATATAATATAAAACTAGAATAAATATTGTTAGCATAATTTAATATTAAACATATATAATATATAACATATAAAATATCATTTACACATAAAAATATATTATAAAAGTAGTACCATCACTGGAATCAAGACTTTTTTCATTGTCTTGTCAGTACATATAGTGAATAATCTATGACCTCTGCTTAATAGCCTCACCGATCAGCCCAGAAATGCCTAATAGAGCAATAGTGAGATTTTATTGGACAGCCTATAAGTTCTGACCATTTTGCAAAGCATTAAACCATTAATGTTTTGATGACTAGCCAGTTGTGCGGATAGCAAATCACTACTCATATCTGATTACTTAAAATTGAAAATACCTTTTATTTCCAAGAATTGTACACAGTTGCTATTATGAAATGGTTGTCGTAAAGTGTCCAAACATTATTTTTTGTAGACTTCTGCACAATATAGCCTAGGGAAGAGTTGGTATTCGGGGGAAGCTGTCTTAGTAATGCTACGGTTATACATTTTCAAAATCCTAGTCAAAACTGTACTACATTAGAATGATTTTTTGAACACTGTCATCAAAACTATAAAACTAAATAAAAAAGGTATCAGCTATTAATGTAATAGCTAATAAGCAAACAAAGGAACATAAATAAACCACACTGATGTACGTTAAAGGGTTCACCCAAAAAAGAAAATTGTCATTAATTACTCACCCTCATGTCGTTCTACACCCGTAAGACCTTCGTTCATTTTCGAAACACAAATTAAGATATTTTTGATCAAATCTGATGGCTCAGTGAGGCCTCTTGCCAGCAAGATAATTAACACTTTCAAATGCCCAGAAAGCTACTAAAGACACATTTAAAACAGTTCATGTGACTACAGTGGTTAAATCTTAATGTTGTGAAGCGACAAGAATACCTTTTGTGCGCCAAAATAACGACTTTATTCAACAATATCTAGAGATGGGCGATTTCAAAACACTGCTTCATGAAGCTTCGAAGCTTTACGAATCTTTAGTTTCGAATCAGTGGTTCGGAGCGTAAAAGTCACGTGATTTCAGTAAACGAGGCTTCGTTATGTCATAAGTGTTTCGAAATTTCAATGGTTCACGTGACTTTGGCAGTTTGATACACGCTCCGAACCACTGATTTGAAACAAAAGATTCGTAAAGCTTCGAAGTTTCATGAAGCGGTGTTTTGAAATCGCCCATCACTAGATATTGTTGAATAAAGTCGTTATTTTGATTTTTTGGCGCACAAAAAGTATTCTCGCCGCTTCATAACATTAAGCTGAACCACTGTAGTCACATGAACTGTTTTAAATACGTCTTTCTGGGCATTTGAAAGTATAAATTAACTTGCTGTCAACGCAGGCCTCACTGAGCCATCGGATTTGATCAAAAATATCTTAATTTGTGTTCTGAAGATGAACGAAGGTCTTACGGGTGTTGAACGACATGAGGGTGAGTAATAAATGACAGAATGTTCATTTTTGGGTGAACTAACCCTTTAAGACAAGGTTCAACTATACAGTATGTGATGAGGATATATTTTAACAGAAAGGTTGAACTGTGCTCTCAGCAAAGTTTTTTTTATGTTGTAATTTATTAATTACACACATTTTGTATCACTGTTTGCTAGTTTTCACCGCGAGTTTAGTTGTTTTGTCTTTCATAATAGTTGCAATGTTCATGAAAAGTCATAGCTTAAGCTAGTGTGCTGGTCTTGCCTGATTCAAGCTGATTTCCCAGCCATCTCCAAGTTGAAAAACCTCTCTAAACCTAAACTGGGAGACCAGCAAACCATCTTAGGCTGGTTTAAGCATGTTTTTCAGCATTTTGAATACAAATATATTGTAAAATAAGGCTTTTAAAAAGAGGCATCCCAGCTAACAAAAACAACGTTCTTAGAATGTTATGCTAACGTTCCATTTGAGTAATAAAACGTTATTTTTGAATGTTTAAAACGTCCAGTTTTTATATGTTTTTCTCGGTTACGCGAACGTTCCATTTTATGATTTCACAAACATTCTAGGAACGTTCCAGAATGTTGAGGCAACATTCAAATGTAACAAGTATAACAACCAAAAAAAAAAAACATTAGATGAATGTCCATCAAAATTGTTTCATGAACGATTTATAAGTAATGTTTTGTGCTAATGTTTTGAGAACATTATTAAAGACCACGTAACTTTGAAAAAACGTTCTGTTAACATACGTTTGTTCAACCTTGTCAGAACGTTAGTTCTAAAACGTTCCCTGTTAGCTAGGATGTTGTCAAAAATGATCAATGTAGGCCTATATGTTCAGCGAACTGTCTTTTATCCAAATAGCTATTAAGTGCATGTATAGAAATGGACTATAAAACAGCAAAGTAACTGGAGTAAAGTGTGACAACTAGCCCCGGCGTCCCCTAATTCATGATACTGGTCAGTGCTTGTGTGGCGTGAAGCACAGAGAGATTTTACTGTGTCATACTGGAAGTCTGGTCACGTTTCTATGTGGCAGTAGTAAAATATCTGCACACACAGACACACACACTGATCAATGCCGTCATTCATCACATTCACCCATAAACACACACCTGCAGATACGTGCAGCTAAATGCAACAAATAAACACTTTAATTGCTCTTATTGTCAAATCAGCTACTGATATCACAACAGCGGTGCAGACTCGTCGTGTAATACCACAGTAAGCGGATAATAATAAAGCAATAGAGATGTACATACATAATTAAAGGAATGAGGTGTGATAGAGCACAATGAAGCGAGATATAAGATGCAGAGAAATGTGACCACGCTCAAGCAACATGAACGCGCTCGTCTCACCCAGTATCACCGAGGTGATGGTTGCGATTAGAATCCAGTTCCTCTTCAGCAAGCCCTTCACATCTCTGCCTCTCCGCTCTTTCTTCCCCAGCATATCCATAATGGACAGGCGCACGGGCTGATATGGAAACGCGAAAGAATATGGCGAGGCTCGCGCTCTTCCTTTCCCTCGTTTCAGACAGACGGAGGACCGTTGGCGAATAATATGAGGCGGCAGCAGCAGGTTTGCCGTGAAGCTGCTGTTGGGAGGGGTGAAGCTTGACCTCTGATTTGCTTGACAAAAACGCCAATAGTCATACTTGTTACGGGATGAGAACTGCGTCATGAAGAAGCAGTCAACTTAAAAGGCGTCTTGTGACGAAATGCATGAGGTTATTGATGCACAAATCATTCAAAAATCTTCTTTGTTTAATTATGGGAAGGGCTGGGCTCATGTTAACTTGTGGCTCGTGCTCACAGGCTGATATATAGTTACATTACATTGACACACTTGAATGGAATTTTCTCATCAAAACGCGTGCTGCTCCCCCAAATATTACACGACACAGTAGTCATAAATCACCCAGTCTTTCGATGAAGACGTTTATTCAGTGTCTGAGTTTAATGGATTTCATTATGGATTTTAATGGATTTACGTATATTTAAAGTTTTAAAATGATCATAAAACAGAGTCTTGTGCTATGAAATTGATCTCTCTTTTGTATGTGTATATATATATATATACACACTACCGTTTGGGGTCAGTAAGATTTTTTTTTAATGTTTTAAAAGAAGTATCTTCTGCTCACCAAGCCTGCATTTATTTGATTAAAAATACAAACAAAAACAGTAATATTGTGAAATATTATTCCAATTTAAAACAGCTGTTTTCTATGTCAATATACAGTAACGTGTAATTTATTACTGTGATCAAAGCTGAATTTTCAGCATCATTACTTCAGTCTTCAGTGTCACATGATCCTTCAGAAATCAATCTAATATGCTGATCTGCTGCTCAAGAAACATTTATGATTATTATCAATGTTGAAAACAGTTATTTACATTTTTATTTCATGATGCTATGATGAATAGAAAGTTCAAAAGAACAGCATTTGTCTGAAATCTAAATCTATTGTAACATTAAACACTAACGTTCAAAAGTTTGTTGTCAGTAATAATTTTAATTTTATTTTTGGGGGATAGAAATACAATTAATCAATACTTTTATTAATCAAGGATGAGTTAAACTGATCAAAAGTTACAGTAAAGACAATTATAATGTTAGAAAATATTCTATTTTAAATAAATGCTGTTCTTTTGAACTTTCTATTCATCGAAGAATTTTGAAAAAAATTTGTACACAACTGTTTTCAACATTGATAATAATAATGAATGTTTCTTGAGCATCAAATCATCATATTAGAATGATTTCTGAAGGATCATGTGACACTGAAGACTGAAGTAATGATGCTGAAAATTCAGCTTTGATCACAGGAATAAATTACACGTTACTGTATATTGACATAGAAAACAGCTGTTTTAAATTGGAATAATATTTCACAATATTACTGTTTTTGTTTGTATTTTTAATCAAATAAATGC
>RJVU01052005.1:4666291-4696215 GCA_003731715.1 Anabarilius grahami
TGTAACACAGCTTTGATTTGTTGTTTTTCAATACATCAGAATTAAAAAAAAATACTTTTCTAAGCAAAAATGAAGTATACATTTTTTTTACAGAAGACACCCACTAAAATGTCATTCAGTGTAACAATCTTGGGATATTTACAAAAAAAAAAAATCTATTTATGCCATATTAAAGACTAATTACTTTTACCCCAAATGCTAATTACTTGTAATTTTACATTTTGAATCTTTGCCACTATAGGTTTTGCCCGTTTGTCAGCATTTTTATTTATTTTTTTACTCATTTAAAATGCAATAAAATTTAGTATGCTCAAGATTCTTTTATATATTTTACTACAGGTCAGAATATGTATGTTATTTCAATTTTTACATAAATATAAGTGTTACACTGAATGACAATGGAACATTATTTCACCCACATTTTGACATTTTATTCAACTTATTTGAAACCTTAAAAGTAGACGCACATTTAATGTGCTTTCTATGTATATAAAATCACTTTTGTAAATTTCTATTGATGCAGATATCTAAATGTTTTTGACCCCATACATATATTACTAGCAATAGCAAAGTTTTTTATTTGCTTTATTAGTGCAAATGTATTCATTCGAAAGACTGGGTGATTTATGAGTCTGTCGTGTAATATTTGGGGGAGCAGCATGAGTTTTTTCTGTCTGTGCCTCTTGATAACCTCTGATCAGTCGTTTATTGCAGCTTGACCTCTGATTTGCATTAATTTAGTCTCATAAGACTGTAAGGAAATAAACTATTGGAATTTAGAAACTCGTGCTGATGTTGCTAAGCCACGTAATCTATATTGGTATATTGTTACAGTATAAAAAAAAAATCGAATTCTTTCTCTCAATATAGTTAAACATTACAAATCTTGCCTTTTTTTTTAATATGTACTGTTTGTTCAGATTAACCATTAACACTCAGTTTAAGAGAAAAGCACGTTCACACATTTGCTTTCTTAAATACCCTCCTGGCAATAATTTATGACAAACTTATTTAAATTCTAAAGTGTCCCTACACTCTAAAAAATGCTGGGTTAAAAACAACCCAAGTTGGGTTGAAAATGGACAAACCCAGCGATTGGGTTGTTTTAACCCAGTGGCTGGGTTAAATGTTTGCCCAACCTGCTGGGTAGTTTTATTTAACCCAAATATTGTTTAAAAATTACTGTATTTCTTGCTTAAAATGAANACAAATCTTGCCTTTTTTTTTAATATGTACTGTTTGTTCAGATTAACCATTAACACTCAGTTTAAGAGAAAAGCACGTTCACACATTTGCTTTCTTAAATACCCTCCTGGCAATAATTTATGACAAACTTATTTAAATTCTAAAGTGTCTCTATAAAGATATTACTAAAAACAAATATTTATTTCTTAAAGCAAAGGTGCAAAATACAGAGAAAACAAGGATTTGTGTGCTTTTTGTGAAAATGAAGTGTGCTTAATTGTATTGAATGTGCAGTTGTAGTTGTAGCATACTTCAAATCTTAAAAGTATTTTTTAAACTGTAGGTTAAAATATACTTATGCCTAATTGCTGATAAGATAATATGAATGACATAAAAGGCAACTTAAAGAGATAATTCACCCAAAAATGAAAATTCTGTCATCATTTACTCACCCTCAAGTTGTTCTAAACCTGCATGAGTTTCTTTCTTCTGTTGAACATAAAGGAAGATATTTTGAAGAATGTTGGTAACCAAACAGTTTCTGGTCCCCATTGACTTACATAGTATGGAAAAATATACTATGGAAGTCAATGGGGTCCAGAAACTGTTTGGTTACCAACATTCTTCAAAATATCTTCTTTTGTGCTCAGCAGAAGAAATTAATTGATACACATTTGCAACAACTTGAGGGTGAATAAATGATGACTGAATTTTCAAATACTAAATTACAACTTATCTAGCCTATTTAAATACATGACATACACTGTAAAAAAAATAACAGAAAATAACAGAAAAGGTACTGGCAGCTTATTACCCGGACATTATTTTACAGACATTTCTGTTAACCGTAAAACACAATGCAAAGAATTTCAAAATGCAGGTAAACACCTGTAAAAATAAATATGGAAAATGTGTATATGTGCATATTATTTTTTGCAATAAAAATACTCTTTTTAAGAGGATGCAAAAGTGTACTTCGTTTTCACAAGAGTCTCTAAAATTTAGATTTTAAAGGGGACCTATTACGCCCCTTTTCAGAAGATGTAATATAAGTCTCTGGTGTCCCCATAATGTGTCTATGAAGTTTCAGCTCAAAATACCCCACAGATCATTTATTAGAGCTTGTCAAATTTGCCCCTATTTGGGTGTGAGCAAAAACACGCCGTTTTTGTGTGTGTCCCTTTAAATGCAAATGAGCTGCTGCTCCCGGAACCCTTTTCATTAGAGGGTTGAGCTTTAACAGCTTGCACTTCGGTTGCTCAACATCAACAAAGCTGGAGAATCTCACGCAGTCAAAATGAGGATTGTCAGTAACGGTGTTCAGCCTTAAATTGTTCAAACCGGAGTCGACACTGATGGAGAGACTCAGGAAGAAGTTACAACTTTTAGAATGAAACTGGACATTTCTGAATGGTTAGTGGATAAATGTATGTAGTGGCTGTGGAGTTGATTCAACTCATCGACTAGCATGTGCCGTCATGATAATCTTTTGTGCAAATCCAGCGTTGAATTGACCCTCGTTTGTGAAGCAGTTCAGCGTAAAATGACGGCATGACAACAACACTACTACAACAACTCTTCCTCTTCTCTAAAGCAGCCCAACATGACCTCACCCCCTTTGTTGCGTGTTCTCGGGGGCGGGGTTTATGTAAATTTTGGGATTTGTGATGTCACCAACCAGGGAAGAAGCTCGTTGTAGTTCCTACCAGTCATTTGTTGTAGTCCTTAAACAGCGATTTAAAAAAAAATCATTGAATCATTCCCTTTGCACTGAACTTTGAGCGTTGTAACTTTGCAGATGTTGTTTATACTCAAACGGCAACATTACACACTAACTAAAGTTAAAAAAGTGAAATCATAATCAACCACCTCTTTAATTTCTTCAAGCAAAGGTGTAAAATACATAGAAATTCCATATTAGTTGCTGTGAGACACTATTGTTTGGTTATAAATGTACACTGACAAAAAAGTACCAAATAGTTGCTCTCTTTTTTTGTCAGTTGTACATATATCCTACTATGGCAATACGTTTTTTTTTTTGTACTAGCCGATACCATGTTATAGAAATAGCGTTTCAGATGAACATGGTAATCATTTAGAACCATATGTATCAAAGTACACCATTTAAGAGTGCAAGCGGTGTGTGTGCGGTCAAAATATATACAAATATATAGCTTTTATCTTTTTTCACATATCATATAAAAGGCCTACTCAATACTGTACAATGCTGCCACCATGTGCTGAGTGCTTGGATTTTATATTAAAATTCAACTTTTAAAACTTGTGAGGACAGGCCATCACATTACTGCATTTTTTGAGAATGATTGTACAAATGAAATGATGCAATAATCCACTGATACATCATGGTAAATATATCTATGTTTAATATAACTTCTCATTGACCTTTACCAACGTGTCTGTTGTGTTTGCAACTGAAGATCTGTGCAGTGTGCTTTGATGAGAGATCTTTGCTTGCTCTTTTCTACACATTTTATTATGTAGAATGCAATTTAAAATGTGATTTACCATCTTTATATGAAACTCTAAAAATATGTTTTTGTAGTATCAGTTTTCAGAATGATTTCATAGACAAATTGAGGATGCTGTGTAGTATGAAAGGTTGTTTTTTTTCTTTTCTTTTCAAATATATTCAAATTTCTCATTTCAAATATCGGTGGAGCTTCAGATTATATCAGAAAAATATATTTATATATAAAGATCTTTGCATTAATAATTATGGAGGTGTTTTTGGCCTACACTGTCATTAAAATCAGACATTAGATCTATAATAGCTTATAGCAAATCCATGGATCATTATAATATAATTTTATCATCGTAATTTTATTCTCGGCATTATTCTGTGCCATTCTCGGCCCAGTATATCGAGCATTTTCTACATGTAGAACTGCAAATTGCTTTAATAATTTACTTCACAAACATGTCCAGTAGAGGGCGTAACTTTATTATTTAGTGGTGTGAATAAAACTAGTTGACATTCACTAATTCACGAGGCTAAAAGTGTATCTTAATAGCAGATATGTTAAAAATAAAGCGTAGGCTACTTAAAATAGCATTTTATTAAAACATGGATAACGTTTCTAGCCAATACGTGAATAAATATTAGTATTGTCTAACGTAACTGCTAACTATATTGAAACTGTATACATTTTTATCTTTTTATAAGCTGAATAACTGAGGCAAAAACTCAAATGGGACGCGTGAAATTGCATCAACATAGCCATTATGTGTCTTAAGAACCAGTACGAACAACTAGCAGTTAGTTTTATCAAATTAAACCTACATTTAACTGACTTTAAAAAGTTATGAACTATCTTAAAAGAAAAAAAATCGACCAACCGGCCCCTAATCGAAATAAAACGTAACAAACAAACTTACTGACCACGCGATGACGTAAAGGAATCACTGATTTATTTTTTCGTAACCGGCAATTTGAAACGAACCGTTCGAAAGAACCGATTCGCGTAAACGAGTCGGACTTCCCCATCTCATATTTGAGTTGTAAGCAACATGAGTCGAACAACCCTCGAGGAGGCGTGGCTTGTTTTACTGACAACACAGTCTACCAATCAGCTTCCAGACAAGAACCTTCTGTACAGCTCACAAACCAATCAGCTGAGTGGAAGGCGGGGCGTCGCCGCTCTCGTCTGCTGTGCAGAGAATCAGACCGCTTGCTCGCTAGAAGGAAGTGCATCTGAAGTGGCACTGGTTTTATTTTGATGCACACGAGCATTCATCTCTTCGGATAAAATTACGTAATTCCCGACATCAGCGCAGAGGGATTTAGCCCGGGTGTATGCATCTCCCCGGTACATCTGGAGCTGTAGAGGCTGTTTTCACCGGAGCAGCGTGGGTTAAGGTGGGCCTTGCCCGGATATCTGTCTGACAAGCGAACCAAAACCGATCCGGTACCCGCCTCAAGATAACCATCATAGTTAGTCCTCCAGAGACTACACTTGGAGACCGTTTGGACTATAACACACACTAGCCAGATGGGTAAGTAAGGCGAAACATGAAGATTTGCTGATATCTGGTAGAGAATATGAAGTATTAAAATGCATTACACATGATAAATGCACACTAGTAAGTGTTCGAGTAGCTCAGGCAGTAACTGATGGTTCTGAGCCACAACCAGAGCGTGTCCATATTCACATTATGCGATTTGAACACAGTATGCAGAAACTCATCCTTCAGGGAGGCTGTGATGTAACGTTTCCATGGATTATTCACAACAGGACAACACATGCTCTTCATCCTGCATCCTTCATTTCTGGGCTAAT
Organism: Anabarilius grahami; assembly: GCA_003731715.1. Lineage (NCBI taxonomy): Eukaryota > Metazoa > Chordata > Actinopteri > Cypriniformes > Xenocyprididae > Anabarilius > Anabarilius grahami. The sequence continues at coordinate 4,671,775 of RJVU01052005.1, forward strand.
TATATTCTTCTGGCTTGGTGAGATGAGTGCTGAAAACAGCTTTTGGGATGAGTATTTAAATCTGCTGGGAATCCAGGTTCATCCCTGCTGCCAGGAAATGAAGTTCATGTTAGACATCCCCAGTGCATCCTGGTGTTGTTTGATTGACAGCCTGTGATGTAATACTTGACACAAATATGTGAACTAGATAAATAGCCCTGGCCTTGCTGCGCTCCTCAGTGCATGTTCAAATTATTAGAATGAATATGAACATGCAATAGCAAGATGGTGAGTCTGCAGAGGTCAAGGGATATGTTGTGATCAAGGGATGGGCGCGATGTGTGTCGGGACAGTGATTCCCAACCTTTTTGTCTTATGCACTCCAACAGCCCCATCAGTAAGGATCAAGTATCCGTTATGTGACGGCAAATCAGAAATGTGAACTAATATTATATGTAATCATTTGGCATTATCATTAATATTATTATAGAAGGAAGAATCAGCATAGCGAGTGGAAAACAGACACACAGTACCGTATATATTCTGCTGTGTTTGTTATCCGCACAAATTGATAAGACTTTACACACATTATTTATGTCCTTTTAAATTATGTTGTTTTTTTCACCCTCCTGTCGTTCTAAATCTGAATTTCTCCTGCAGGGCAAAAAAAAAGGAAAAAGATATTTTGAAAAATGTTGGTTTTGGTGACCATTGACTTCTATTTCATGGATAGAAAAAAAAACATTTCTCAAAATATCATCTTTTTATTTGACATAAGAAAAAGTCATACAGGTTTGGAACAACATGAGGAAATGAGTGGTGAACTATCTTTTTAAAGTTGATATGAAATGAAAGTTGCATCTGACTGCATTTCCATATTATGATGTTTCTCTGTGTGAAATGGATGAAAAATCTTTTAAATCTTTTATTTTCATTACCGATTTGCAAAGTAAAAAAAAAAAAAAAATGTATAAAATACATGGCTGAATTATTCACACAATAACACCAGTGACATGCATTAAGAAAAATTAAATAGGATACATTTTGATTTTATGGCAACCTATAATTCTTGTTCAAAAATTTAAAATTATTTTTGTCTTGTTTCCAGTCCAAATATCTAAAATTTCTTAAATCCAGATGCTTTTACTAGATAAGTGAAATGACATAAGATATTTTTTCCTGTTTTATGAAAAAAAAAAAAAAAATCAAAATGAAATGGGTTTTTGCTTAAAGGTGCAATATGTAATATTTCTCTCCGCTAGAGGTCGCTAGAGGTCTATTCAAAACAAAGGCGTAGCTTGATGACGGCAAGTTTGAGCGCGGAATCTTGGGACATGTGGTCTTCACCTCAAAGGCCGGTGGAAAAGAATAGGGATAGGACTCGAAAAGAATAGGGATAGGACTCGAGAAGAAATCGTGTTCATGGATGCGATTATTAACGTTACTGTAGTATGAAGCAGACCAGGACCGAGTTTCGTGGGAGCTGAACGAGGCCGCTGGAGCGATTGCACAACACACGCCTCACGAGCAGCGGGACTTTTATTATGCCACAGTCGCCGGCGGCGCTTCCGCTATTCCGGTCATGAGTATGAGGTAACACAGCTCTGTTTATCATATTAGATACATTTGAGTGTGTTGAAAATGTTAAAACGTTACTCTGTGCGTTCGCTCGGTGGCTGCTGTGAGACACTTGTTTGAGACACACTGCAGTAAGATAGATCGATTTTAGAATATCATATTAAATACTGCATCGCTTGTGTTGATAAATGGCATGCAATTAATTTTAAAACGTATTATATGATGGAGAAAATTATGTATTACTGTTACTAAAAATAAAGCTGCATCTGATTATGCTATGTTAGCTACTTCACAAAATAGTGTTTTTCTCTGAGGCATGGTAAAGCATGGTACTCGCAAAAAATCAAGAAAATTAGATTTAAACAATAAGACTAAATGTGTTGAGCCATATAACAATAATTAGTTTTCTGTCTATAAATATATCAAAACAGTTGTTCCCTTGCCTATTAAAACATGTAATATATTAAAGCGTCTTTGGTGTTTCCATGGTTTCTACAAAATAAAACCGGAAAGCGCGGGTATGACGCAATTGACAGGCGACTCCTCACACGTCCCAGAGCCTTGGTTAAAATTGCAATTTTCTCACGATTTACAAATAGTTGCAAACATTTGGGATATTTTAAGTACTCAAGTGAACAAAATATATAACACTGGCCTAGTGGTTTTTGGATATTTCACTGCAAAATTCTTACATATTGCACCTTTAAAACAAGCAAAACAATCTGCCAAATGGGGTAAGAAAAACTATCTTGTTTCTGTTTACCCTGTTTTGCTTGTTTTAAGCACAAACTCACTTCATTTTGATTTTTTTTTTTTTCACAGAAAACAAGGAAAAATATTCTATGTCATTTACTTATCTAGTAAAAGCATCTGGATTTAAGAATTTTTACAAATTTAGACTGGAAACAACAATTGCTACAAATGAATACAAACAATACTAAATAAATACAAAAATACTAAATAAGAAAAGCATTTTTGCCGTGTTCAATCTGTGAAAAGGCAGCAGTTACGCCAGAGCTGGTCGGTTTCTGACAAGTCCTAGAGAAACGACAAAGCTATATCACAAACCAGAGTATCAGCTCTTTTTGTTTCAGCTCATTTTTCTGAATATCCTGATTGTTAAAGGGCCATTCCACCATATTAATATTGCACAATACAGATAAGAAAATGTGTGCTCTTGTTGTTGTGTAAAGTAAGCAAATCAGATTGAAACTGATTTCGTTCAACAGCAACAGTCTTCAGATTTTTGTTTGTACCTGACTGAATGACTGAAAAATATTGCATAATACTACCCAAGGTAATTAATTTTGCTTGCGTGCTGCTATTTCTGCCCAGTGTGATAGTTATTGCAGTATATACGCCCAAAAGCACAAGTGTGTGTTTGCTGAATTCAATCTCCTTAACTGCAGTTTCTTACTTTAAATATTATTCTAATATTAAATATGAGAACATATTAGCTTTTTTGCACAATTTGTAATAAAGATTAACTTTTTTTTAATATTCAACTGAACACAAAGAAGACAGCCATCTTGGGTAGAAAATGGCATCAAATATTATAAAATCAGTTTATTTACAAAAAAACAACAACAACAAAAAACATTGTTTGATTTTGTTATTTTTTAAGGAACTTAGAGCTAGTATTAATCAGTTTTGTAGTTGTTATGCTCTGTACAGGAGTATGATATAGTTTGTTTGCTGCTGAAAGTTCTTGAGATTTTTTGTTTTTTTTTCTAGACTAAATATGCAGTGCAAGACATTTGTGATTTGACAAAGCAGCAGGAAGATTAGATTTGACTCATTGTCTCTGTTGGCCTTTCTCAACATGATTTGTTGTAGTCTGTTAATGGAACGAAGGCTTCACTTGCTTTAACCATCCCTAGAGTGACAAGTGTATTCTAGAATCACCATTCATTCACACTTTAATTGGCTAAATTTGGCTTCTTTTCTGCCTTTGTCATATTAGTTGAGCTATTCTTCTTTATCAAAGAGCTTCAAATCATGACCGATGTTCCTGTAAATCAAATCAAACTTTGGATTGAAGCATCTGCAAAATTAGTGAATGTAGTAGAGTTTTGTTGGAGTCATAGCCTTAAAGGTGCAGTAAGTGATTTCTGAGAAACGCTGTTGAAAGTGGATGCAGTAGGGGGCGTGTCCACTCATGATGGGGGAGGAGAGAGAGTGAGCAAGAGGGAGATTTGACGAAAGACTGTAGAAAGAGAGATGGTTGAGAGACATTACAAAAGAGAAAGGCTCAGAGGAATATCACTGGAAAAAGAAGGATTATGATCAGGCAAGAACTTTAGGACCCGCGTTAATATTAGAAAAGCTTTCCAGCGCTGGAGAGACCGAAGCAGAAAGGCCTGAAAACGAATACAGAGGTTGCGTTTTTTTCTGCTCCATACATTAGTAGCATTGGTTTTGCTATGTTTCACAGAACCAAGATATGCTGGTGTTGTAATGTTAGCTAACAGGACATTTCTGAGTGTCATTGCTTGCCTGGAGCTGATGTGCTGCTGGTGACTAACAACAAACTCACTTATACTCTTGTGTACTGTATATTAAATTTTTTTTTTGTTCTTCCTTGTAGTTTGTTCATCATCTTCGCAAAGCATAATTCTGCTTCGCTTCAGCTATGATAAAGAGACATCCACTCTTACATTGGGTGTTCGTCCCTTTTGGGAGCGGAGCAATGAAGAGAGGGGTGTGTTTGTTTGGGTTGATTTCAAATATTGAAATCACTTACTGCACCTTTAAGGGCAAAAGCTCTGACATACAGTGCAGTAACACTTTGTGTGCCCAAGTTTAGGTCCCAATCCTATTCCCCTTTCTGCTCCCTCAATACTTACTTTCTATCCTTTTACTGTCCTAATGAAGCAGGGCTCGACAATAAGACTTGTTATGTGTATATCAAGTAAATCGGTCATTCACTTGTCAGAGTAAAAAAGTTCCTTGTCCAGAAGGAATTTTTTTGTGTGGTGTAAATGTAATTTATTCTGCCCAATGTTCTATCCCCTCTTTCTAACTTAAATCAGCATATTTGTGATACTTGCCACACTATATTGATTTCCAGGGATTTTTCTTTTTACCTTTGTAAATGTAAAAATGTATGCATTCCCTTTCATGTCAAATTCTTACATTTTATCAATAAATTCAATTAGGATAAGACACCAAGACTGCTGAGGTGACACAGATGATGCATCTAACCCAACTGCATAAATATGTTATGAGATTTTAAATACAATTTTCTGAATATACAAATATGAAATGTTGGGATTTGGGAAAAATGCAGTGATCATTTTAAATATGAAACTGAACAAGTGACTGGGTCATTGAATCATTGACTCACCCAATCTGTTCAGAAACGCTGAACCATTCAGTAATGAAACACTGCTGTGTGTTGCTTGAAAATGCAAAACTGTTCGACTGTGGCTTTGTTTGGAACTATTTTTGTTGGCAAACAGAGCAAAAACAGTCAGANTTTGCTTGCGTGCTGCTATTTCTGCCCAGTGTGATAGTTATTGCAGTATATACGCTAGGGCTGGGCGATATATCGCATGCGATTGTCACGCGCATTTCGTCAGTAAAACCGGTTCCCTGATTACCGCTAAATCGCCATCAGCTGCTTTCAAATGGAGCGGTATATAATAGACTGAACCGTAGTTCACTGACAAGCTACGCAATATCGCGTTCATTATCGAAGGCGATTCATCTGCGATAATGAATGCGATATTGCGTAGCTTGTCAGTGATCTACGGTTCTGTCTATTATATACCGCTGTATATTCAGACAATTTTCTGAATATACAAATATGAAATGTTGGGATTTGGGAAAAATGCAGTGATCATTTTAAATATGAAACTGAACAAGTGACTGGGTCATTGAATCATTGACTCACCCAATCTGTTCAGAAACGCTGAACCATTCAGTAATGAAACACTGCTGTGTGTTGCTTGAAAATGCAAAACTGTTCGACTGTGGCTTTGTTTGGAACTATTTTTGTTGGCAAACAGAGCAAAAACAGTCAGAACTGTCTAAAATGTAAGTCACTTAATATTAACTAGTTGTTTATTAGACTGTTGTAGTGTTGTCAAAAGTACCGGTACTGAAATTTAAAAAATGTGACGCTTTGAGCGCTGTTGAGCAGATTCGTAAACACTTCTGATTGGCCATTGTGTTCACATGCTCATCGGATATGTCTGTGACGCCTGCTTTCAAACACTCCCGTGTGTGTCTGGGTAAGCGCTTGGTGAAGAGCGTGAAAGATTTCATTTTACAACATGTTTTTAAAGTGTTGATCATTGTAGCCAATCACAGACATATCTGATGAGTGCGTAAACACAAAGGTCAATCAGAGGTGTTTACGAATCCACTCAACAGCGCTCAAAACGTCACATTTTAATAGTTTCAGTAATGACTTGTTACCGAAATCAGTACTTTTGACCACACTAGACTGTTGTATAAAATCAGTGTCATATATAATAAAATCAGAATAATTTTTGCCCGAACATTTTTGTTGGCCGAAGTTTCGTTGCTTCCATAGTTATTCTATTGTTATTGACGTTTTATTCAGGCTACCTGTTTCAAAAAGTCTGGACAAGTGTTAAAGTGCTCCTATTATGTTATTTTAAAGGTTCCTAATTTTGTTTTGCAGATATCCTACAAAAGGTCAAAAATCACTTTCTCATAATATACATTGCACATCACCTCATTTCTCAAAGAGTCTGAAAACGGTTCGTTTTCTCTCTAAACACTTTCTTTCCGAGAACCTACTCTGCTCTGATTGGTCAGATTGGTCTACCGCTTACAGTGCGTGTCGGAAACCAAACACCCATTACCATATCTGAATTTCAGCTCCTGAGGCTTCTCCAGTGCTTGATACACAGTGATACGAACAATGTCGTCAGTTTTTCTGTATCATTTCCAGTTCCAGTTGCAGCACTGAAACACTGAAAACAGCGTCTTCTCAACATGTCGACAACACGAAACAAACTCTTACTGGCCTCATCTACAACTTCAGTGTTTGAGGGCAGGTTGAAGTAGACATTTTTCTTGGGTAGCGAATAAAGACCATAGGCTGGCATTATTCAAATTTGTTACGTTGTTACGTATGTTTGTAACAGGAAGTGAGACTGGAATTGCTGACGACTCGTTTCGGCAGTTCAGAATTGATTCTTTCTTTTAGGAGACAATAACTTTATTTGTCATGCACATGATTTTTAAAACTTTGCAGACCTTTTACATTAACAAGCAGCTATATTACACACCTCATGAAAGCTAATATTTGAAAAAACATAATTGAGGCACTTTATTTTATTTTTTTCTTTAACAAGCCTTGTGTAGTTAATTGATTTGGGCCTCTTGAGAACACTGTACTTTCTAAACACAAGAATTTTATCTTTTCATAATTTTGTGCACTTGTAAACTATTGAAAATATAAAGCTGTTGATTATGTCCCTTTCATCAGCAGATAACCTAAGCGAAGCCCTGAAGACGCTGAAGCTCTCATCGGCAGACAGCGCTTCAGACAGCGTCGAGGGCTGCTTGGACTGCCTGCTCAAAGCTTTGGCCCAAAATAGTAAGTCTGCATATCTTTTATATAGCTGTTCATTTTTACCATTCTTTAAAGCTGAAAGAATGATTGAGAAGCAAAGGGAAGGAACCTTGACTTAAGCTCAGGGCTCATATTTTATATTCAGATTATCCAAGGATGCAGGATTGAATAAAATCCCTTTTTTTTTTTTTTTTTTTTTTTTTATAAGTACCTTGCAGTTACTTTTTCTTTTGCTGTGTCATGTTGCTGTGATTAATGTAGCCAAATGAATAGAAAACCTCATTAAAAAATAAAATAAATGGAAAGCATCAGTTAAAATGCAATGGAAAGATCAAGCTCAATTCTCCCCAGCATTATTCTTGCCAAAAACACCCGTTTATATTGGAAAAGACCTTCTGACTAAGTTTCATGTACCATTTAAGGGTGGGGTTACATTAAATGGTTTATATAACAATAATAGACCATTGTGGAAAATATTATAATTAGAATAATGGTGTGTCAGTCTCCATGAATGATTGTGCAGAAAATAACAGAAAAAAGTGGTAAGTGTATGTAGACTTTGTGATGAGAATTTATGTCTTTCAAAAAGTAATAAAAACTGACTATACAGACTCAACGAAAATGAGGTAGAATATACAGTTTAACTCATGGATGTTTAGTTTACTTTAATGCCTTTTAAAGGGTTAGTTCACCCAAAAATGAAAATTATATCATTAATTACTCATCTTCATGTCATTCCATACCTGTAAGACCTTCTTTCATCTTCGGAACACAAATTAAGATATTTTTGATGAAATCCAAGAGCTTTCTGATCCCCCATGGAAAGCAACGCAACTATTCGAGGTTGCACTTTCAAGGTCCAGAAAGGTAGTAAAGACATTATTAAAATAGTCAACGTGACTTTAGTGGTTCAACCTTAATGTTACGAAGCGACAAAATACTTTTTGTGCACAAAAACAAAACAAAAATAATGACTTTATTCAACAATTTCTTCTCTTCCGTTTCAGTCTCTGACCTTTGGCGAGGTTAACCTTGTAAATCAGTGTTACTTTAGTATTATTATGCATTATTAAATCAAATTAAATAAATTATTGCTTTTATTTTAAGTTTTTGTAATTTTGTTGTGCTTTTGTCATATTTATTAGTTTATGTTTCTATTTAGCTTATTTCATTATTAGCAATTTTAGTACTTCAACTTATTTTATTTCAGTTAGTTGCCAAGGCAACATTTCTGTATATTTATATTTTATTTCAGCTTTTTTTTTTTAATAGTTTTATTTTTTGTTAACAATAGCAACAAAAGATGTGAAATTTACCATCTATCTCAGCCGTTGTTAGAATCTTGTAGCCAGTGTTGGGAAAGTTACTTTTAAAAGTAATTGCGTTACTTAGTTACTTTTTATGCAAAGTAATGTGTTATGTTACTTTTGCGATATTTTTATCTCTCCTGGGCTGGAATTGCTTGTTTGCTTTTTAATAACAAAAAAATAAATAAATAAAATAGAAGTTCTGTTTTTGGCAAATGTAAAGGCCCTTTCACACCAAAAGTGCAAATGCAAAGGAAATGCAAATTCACTATTGTACAGTAGAGGGCGCAGCTCAAACAAACCTTTCAGCTGTGCTGCCATTCTGGATTGCAGAAGAATATGATGCAGGAGAAGAAAGAAGAAAAACACTCATACTTCATAAATAAAAACAAGAAAATGAAACAAGTGTGATTGTAACAAAAGTTCCAGTTCAGGGAAGGAGGAGGCGGGAAAGTAAAGCTGCAGCCCCACACGGACGACTGCTGCAAAAAATAAAACAAAACACCAACATAGAATCCAGTCCTCTCTCGTCCTTCCCTGTTGTCACTCCTCCTTTTATCCTTCCCGAGCTCCTCCGTGGGACTCGAGACCAGTGTGGCGCGCAGGTGATGCTCAGTAGCACTCGTGCCACCAGCCTTGCTCCATTCCCATGGCTCTCAGCCCCGTCCTGCTTGCCACAGTGATGTTTATCTAAAGTCATTCTTGCTTATTAGTACCGGTTGAATTAGATCATCGAAGGTCAGCAGCAAAAGACATTGGTTCATAAAGTGAGATTAAATACATAAAGTATATTTCTGTGATTTAAAATGTCATGTTTGCGTAATATTCTGAGTTTGCATATCTCTGTTTTTATTTATTTTGAGGAACACTGAATCTCTGTGATGAGTAAATGCATGTTAACATTTAGTCTAGAACTACAATACCCATCATGTTCACACAGCGCCCACAATGCCTCTGCACTTACTCCTGATTTCTCTCAGCATGGAGACAGGAGAGCGGTCAGTCAATAAATGGGAAAACAAAGTAACTTGCATTACTTATTTGAAAAAGTAACTCAGATATTTTGTTGTAAATTGAAAAGTAATGCATTACTTTACTCATTACTTGAAAAATGTAGTCTAATTACGTAACTCTCATTACTTGTAATGATTTAGACGTGTGCTATCTCAATGATTCTTCGGTTCCTGCATCACTACTTGTGACTGAATATTCAACCTCTGTGTTTGCAGGGAAGATCCTTTCATAGTATCATATTATTCACTGATATTCCTCACTCTGTTTTCAGATGTTGAGACCAGTGAAAAGATCCAGGAGATGGGTGCTCTTGCCATGATGCCCGCTCTTCTCTCTGCGCAGAACTCATGTACACCAAAAGTAGCCAACATCATTGCAGAAGTGGCCAAAAATGGTAAGTGCTTCTGCATCGCCAGTCATCTTGGATTACTGACACCTAGTGGTGTGGATGCAGCGTCACGCAAAAGATTTCAGTTAACGATGGCATTGTAGAAATGCACTATAAGCAGTTAGGCAATTAATACTTATTGTTACCGATATAAAATGATGTGATCTCAACATGGCAGTCCCCATGAGGCGACCCGCTCAGGGTTATTATAATCGTCAACTAAAACTAACACCAAAAAGAAAACATTTTTATTATTTGAAAAAAATAAATAAAAAAAAAACGTATTTTATTTCAGCTAGTTTCTTAGGCAACATTTCTCATTTTAAATGTGATGTAATAAAATAACAAAATAAAATTGAAATAAAAATTAACAACTCTATAGACATTTAAAAAAACAAAACAAAGACTAATAAAATGATAAAAACAACAAAATTACTAACTTTAACTAAAATTAAAAAGAAAATGGAAAATATAATAATAAAGTGAATTCTGAATATTAATAAAAATACTAAACAATGCTAAAATAACACTGGACCTGCTCCTTGTAAAATGAAATGAGACTACTGATATGACTGGAGTCTACATTTTGTGTGCATTCATGATTTTATATGTATTTTCCAAAAGCACTCTTCAGTTCTTCAGGCATAAACTTTTATTATTATTTTTTTTAATTAGAAAAAACATACTGAGTGAATCCTTAGGAAAGATAGTTAATAAAATAACTGGCAATAATCTGTGTCTTCATCTCTGTGAGTTCAGAGCCTTAATATTCTGTCTTCATTTTCACTGGCCTTAGTACTAGTCTGTAATATCATTCTTAACAGAAACCTGTTTAATAACATTTTTAAATCAGTTTTTGCCCCTTGTATGTCTGTTTGTTTGTCTCTGCTGTTCTCTGATTCCTCTTCCCCAGTTTCACTGATACTGCAGTCGAGTCTGTGTCCATTCATGTGTGTCATGATTACTGCTATTGGCAGCGTGAAGGAAATGATAGCCTCGTATGTAAGCTATAAGATCAGTGCAGCAGAACCAGTCGATCTCAAAACAGACAGATTAAAATTGAGTTGAATCATAAATGTGCTGCACTACGCATGATGCAATCCTGAGATATGCAGTACTCTATGAGAAAATAAATCATTTTCCTGCAGTAAACACTTTAAATTTACAACTTATGATAAAATTTAATTATCACAATTCAACTAGGCCTGCAACTAACAGTTGTTTTGATAATTAATACATTAATTATTGCTATAATTGCTTTAAAGAGATCCAGTATTTTATTTGTGGGAATGCATTACTAACAAATTTAAGTGTATGAATGTATGCTGTACATGCTGTGGAAAAAAGGAATTTAAATTACAAACATTGCATGCAATATAAATTTAATGTAGGTTTTCTTTTAAAAAAACCAAAAAAAACCCATATACCTCCATTTCATGATTTAAATATCAAAATGATTATTTCCTTTATCAGTTTTATTGATTAATTGTTAAGGTCCTGATTTCAATCTGATTACTGTGTCTGTGAAATGTTTTGTAATGTATTAAAGGGACAGTCCACCCAAAAATGACATTCGGTCATCATTTGCTCATCCTTGAAACACAAATGAATATGTTTCTAATATTCTATCATAATTTTCTGTCCATCCATTGAAAGTCTAGGTAAACAACATTTTCAAGCTTCAAAAAGTACATAAAGACATCGTAAAAGTAATCCATATGAATCGAGCGGTTTAATCCAGTTCTTCCAAAGAGAAACAGTCATTTTAATTGATAAACCGAATTCATTCTTAAATAAAATTGATTAACGCACATACATTGAGCTCATCAAATATGGTCAGTGAAAGCTCAACCATACTTGTGACCAATGAGGTTTTTTCTCATTCGCACGTTTCACCACACTTGTCAAAATTATTAATGATTCTGGACAGCTTACTAAACTTATATTGTTCGTTCTGAGTGCGGCCTTTGATACGATCTCAGATAACATCCTCCTAGACAGGCTGGTCATCCCTGGGAGTTACGGGCACCTGTCTGTCTTGGTTTAGATCGTATCGTTCTGGTCGCACTCGGTTCGTACAACTCAAAAATTTTAGATCTGAGCTATCGCATGTTACCGTTGGTGTTCCCCAAGGTTCAGTCTTGGGGCCTCTTCTGTTTATTATTTACTGCCCCTTGGACATATTTTCAGAAAGTACGGAATTGACCCTTCGCCGGGAGTTTGATTGACAAGCGATCTAACCAATCAGAACGCCGCATCTGCCATTTTGTCCGACAAAGCAGCCAGTAGTTAGAAGAGTAACCTCGGTGGAGTTAAACTTGAAAAATTGTGTATATTGACGTCTTTCCGCGTTTGAAACAACATTCATTCTGATGTTCATTCATGTTTATTTGATGCTATAAATGGACTAGTAGGAAGAGATGATCGGTTAACGAGCCTCTTGAGCTGACGCGCTACAGCAACCTGTCACGATCATGGTCACGACACATTAAAGAGCCAGAAAACAGTTTTTATTGTTTGAATTTCTTTAAAAACTACACAGTTTGAAAGCTAGGAATTTGTTTAATATTATAAGTAACCTGCTTTGTCTTATCTGTCGACATGTGGTCATGTATCCTCTTCGCTCCGCGATGTATTTTTCACTGCGTGTGGCGAGACAGGGCCACGGCTTGTCGGACAAAGCAACAGTAACTAAGGGGGGCGGGTCTTTGCGAAGGGTCAATTCATTTCGACTGCTATGCTGATGACACCCAGCTTTACATGTCTTCCATGCCTAATTCAGTCTTTCCTCCATGTTCTCTATCAAGCTGTCTAGCTGAAATTAAAAACTGGTTTTCATTTAATTTCCTTAAACTAAATAGTGATAAAACTGAAGTTCTTCTTGTAGGCACAAAGTCTAATCTGGCAAAATCTGTTAGTTTCTTTGTGACTATTGACCAGTCAGTAGTTTTTCCATCTTCACAGGTTAAAAAGTCTGATTGTTGTCCTTGATAGTACCTTATCCTTTTTAAATTACATTAATAATATTATTCGTTCTGCCAATTTTCATTTGTGAACATAATATTATTCGTTCTGCCAATTTTCATTTGTGAACATAAACGTCTTCATCCTTCATTGACAGCGGACAGCACTGCTACTCTTGTACATGCCCTGGTTACGTCACGTATAGATTGTAACTCTCTTTTCTTTAGTCGTCCTTCTAAAACTATACATAGACTGCAGCTGGCCCAGAATTCAGCTGCATGAATTATCTCTAGAACCACTTCCATAGAGCACGTTTCTCCTGTTCTTCACCATTTGCACTGGTTTCCGGTTAAATTTCGAATTGATTTCAAAGTCTTAGCTCCTTCATATCTCTCTGATCTTCTTCAAATCCATACTCCTGCACGTAACCTTAGATCCTCTTCATCAATCTTTTTACAGTTTTTTTTTTTTAACTGCTTACACACATTTTCAAAACTTTGCCTCTTTTTTTTTTTTCAAAACTTTAAACACAAATCCAAGAACTGCACACGCAAAATGCAAAATGCCTCACATCTCTTGCAAAATGAAGCACTGCATTCAAAATATCACAAACACATCTCTAAAGCAAACATTCATCTTACGTTGCAAACACTTTTTCCATAATATTCTATTTTTGGATATATCATATACATAGTTATAAGCTCTTTTTTTTTTTTTAGCTCCTACGTACATTTCTGTGCAAGATTGAAAGTAATTGGCAGAGAGATGTTGAAAAATTCACAGTAAACACGAAAGCAAGATTAAAACCAAACAATTTTTTCACTGTAAGCATTTGTGGTTGTGAATACAGTATTCACAGTACGAAAGAAAATAAATACATTATCAATGTGTAGTTGGACAGAAACAATGGTTGTGTTTGAAAAAGGAAATCAAGATACTTCCTGTTAGATTTGTGTGTGTAGTGTTTTGCAAAAAGTGTTTTATGAAATTGAAAACTGAGTCGAAGGCTGAGAATTAATGTATGGTTTTGCAGATTTGGTGTGTGGTTCTGGTGTTTGAGTGTCACGTTTCAGAAATTGTGTGACAAGTAAGGATTTTGTGTGTAAGCAGTTGAAAAAAAACTGTGTCCAACTACGTATTCGTCTAAGAGGTATGGGATCTTGGGCTTTTAGTTATGCTGCCCCTCATTTGTGGAATGCCCTTCCCCAAGACATCCGTAACAGTGACAGCCTTCACGCTTTAAAATCTTGTCTTAAAACAAATTTATTTAAACAGGCTTATTTACGATTGCATATCTTTTTCCTTATGCCTTGTTGTATATTATTGTTTGCTTTGTGTGTTTTTATATTGATGTTTTTAGGAAGATTTGAAAGGTGACATTGAATGTCATGAAAGGTGCCTATAAATAAAAAATGAATGAATGAACACCTGAGCTTTGTTTTTTTAAATGTATATTATTTCAATAATATTTATAATATATATCATATGTATTTTAATTTTATGATTGTACCATTTGTAAGGTTTACAAACATTATTCTCAGTGGATGGCTTTATTTTTTTCAAAATCCAATCATAGATGTGATGTTAACAGAATAAAAGCTTGGCAGATTAAACTAGAGTATGGGAGAGCTTTCTGTATGGAGATGAAAATGTATTCATCCACTTTGCTTTGTAAGCATAATTTCAGTCTGTTTTGAACTCTGTTTGCAAGAACCAGTTGTTCGTCTACAGATAAGTTGCCTTGTTTATGCTCAACAGCAAATCAGCAATTACATTTATTGTGAGAACACACCAGTGAAGCATGTAATTCTCTATTCTTTGATCAGCTTAATTAGTCTCTTTGATAACTGTTAGGTTTTAAGTACTTAATCTTTGAAAAAATATTTTATTATTTGATTTAATTAACTTTCATGAAATATTTACCAGGATATTGTATGGTATATCTTCAAAGAAAATAAGCCTGGAGAAACAGCAATTATTAAATCTTCCCTAAATCTCCATTCTAAAAGACACTCAGCTTTTACCTTTGTAAATACAGCACTGGCACATCAACCTGCTGCAATCCTGCAGAGTCAGTGTGCTTCTTCACCTAAAGCTCTTAGTCTAATTACACAAGTGTTTCTTTAAACCGCACTTCAGACAGATAGAGATGGGGTTTAAAAGTGTATGGAGAGTTCTTGAGATAAAAAGGTTAAAATAATGAATGGCCTTTTAGCAGTTTGCTAGGTAGCTAATGATGGTGGCCTGCTGGTGTGCCAGATCTCTGGCAGCTCCTGCTGGCATTCAGCTGTCAGCATTCCACTGGGAACATCTGCGTTTCATCCAGTGATGTCTCCAGCACTTTCTAAAAGGAAAGTTACATTTTAGGGATTTTAAAGTACGATTTGCTGCAGTGTTACTGTTGTGCATTGTTAAAGTGTTACTAAAATGGTAACACGTTAGTTTAGGGTCTAATTCTAACCATTAACTGGTTGCATATTACTAGGATATTGGCTGTGTATAAAGCACATATTAATGACTAATCCTACTCAATTTCTACCCAAAACCTAAACTTAACAACTAGCATACCTTACTAACTATTAATAAGCAGTAATTATGAGTCATTATTGAGTCATAGTTAATAGTTAATAGTGAGAATTGGACCCTAATCTAGGGGAATATCCCGGACGAGCCCCCAGCACTAAAGTGTGACCACTAATACTATTAAAAATTGTTTTAATTTATTGAAATAAAGCTGAAATGAAATAAAATCCAGATGAAATGTAGATGTTAGAGGAAAAACTAAAACTTGTACATTAAATCTTCCAAAAGAAGCCATTATTTGCATCTGGAAATTTGACCACTTACAAATATTAAAAAATTCAGTGAATGTAAACCTTTTTTTTTTTTTTTTTTTTTTTTTNTTGTCTGTTTTGTTTGTGGATATCTTTAAATATAAGTGATACTGCTTGACAGTTTTGTTAACTAAAACTATTAAAAATGATCCAAAATAAAATATAAATATTAGACAAAAAACTTAAATTTTAAAAACTTCTTAATGAAAATTTAACGACAATTTTAAATGTTGCCTTGGCAAGTAACTAAAATAAAATAAGTTTCATTTGAAGTACTAAAATTAATAACAATTAAAGTTAAAATGAAATATTAAAAAAAACTAATAAAAATGACAAAAGCACATAACAAAATAACTACAATTTAAACTAAACTTAAAATAAAAACTAAAAATATAAAAAAATAAAAGCTAATTCTGAATTTTAATAAATACTATAATAGTATATAAATAATACTAAAATAACACTGCAATGTAGTTTGACACAGTGGTACTAAATGATTTTCACAGTCATACACCATGGTATTTACACAGTACTTTAGGTAACCTAAAGAGAACTAAAGTATGTATGTAAATACAGTGTAACTCCATAAACATCTCTAGTCATAAATCCTAGAAAGGAATTCTAACAAATTACTTATAAGATCAAATAAAATCAATTAATATAAATTATTGGATAATTTAATAATTAAATTTCCATGTGCTGTTCCCCAGATTTTCAAATGTTTATTCAGTAGGATTTTTATTGATTGTTAGAGAATTATGTTTTGTTTCCATTATGGACTGAAAATGTTAGTATTTGCATTAGCAATCGTGTACATTCTATGACTAGTGATATTTTATGTGGTTATGATTTAGTGACGCATAAAGGCATTGAACTTGGTTGGTTGACTCTACCACACAGACATTTATTACATGACAGAAAGTGAACGTGAGCTAGATTTTTCATCAGTAAGTATTTATCTGCTAATGATTTATTGAGCTTTAATTGTTGCCGTTCTCTACAGAGTTCATGAGAAGCCCGTGTGTGGAAGCAGGGCTCATTCCTCCACTGGTTCAGCTGCTAAACTGTAAGGACCAGGAAATTCTTCTCCAGACGGGACGAGCCCTCGGCAACATCTGCTATGACAGCCGTAAGTGCCCATTATCGCTCCCTCAGCTATTCCAAGCCCCGGTGCATCTACTATGAGATATTTTCGAGTCTCTCGGATGATTTGAAGGGGAACTGCTGGTGCAGTTGTCTGAAAGAGTGACATGTGGCAGGCAGTGCAGTTAGATGCAAAATTGTAGAGCTAAATCCTTCCTGCACCTTTTCATTTCACACATGGTTTCCAAAAGGTGATTGCACAAGAGCTTATACCATTGCTGAATTCTTATTCTGATTATCCCAAAGATGAAACGTGAATATGGTATCATATGAGTGAATCAATCGACTTTAGACCATTGAATTATTGAATTTATGCACACTTTCATCAGTTATCAATAATTTAACAGTCCATTGTTATTTATTCTGTACATGAACTATATTGATAAGCTATCATTGGTTGATAATTGAAATTATACCTTAATGCTAACTTGTCAACTCTAAATCTTTGCCCTTAGTTGTAGGGAGAGTGTACAGTATAATTTATGGCTGTAATGTGTCTTGCTCTGTTTGCTTGCTTTGTAATCGTAACAGTAAGTGGTGTGAATGTGTGTTGTAGAAGTCTTAACCTTTGGGACATGTAGAGTTAAGGGAAAAGAAAAGAGCTTTGTCTGGATGAAAAACAAGGAGAGTGCCATTCCCAAGAGTGTGTCTGAGCGTGGCTGTCGAGCAGCTCTCTGGATCACAGCTGAGTCTGGTGATTTTTCTGCAGATTTATTGGCTTAATCCAGTTATTCCCATCTTAAAGGGATAGTTCACCCAAAAATGAAAATTCTGTCATCATTTACTCACCCTTAAGTTGTTCCAAACCTATATGAATGTCTTTCTTCTGCTGAACACAAAAGAAGATATTTTAAAGAATGTCAGTGATCAAACAGTTGATGGACCCCATTGACTTCCGTAGTATTTTTCTTTCATATAAGAAAGAAATTCATACAGATTTGGAACAACTTGAGGGTGAGTAAATGATGACAGAATTTTCATTTTTGGGTGAACTATCCCTTTAAACCTATAAAACATAAATCATATCTTCAAATCCAGTAGGATGAAAGAGTTTTACTCCTTGTGTGATTATAGTGTACTACTGAACTATGACAAATTCACTTTTAGCAGGTAAATACATTTAAAATGTACAGTCCAACAATATTGCTGACTCATCCTGCGCTGCACAGATTTTTCAGGTGAACATTCTTCAAAACGCTGTTGTCATGCTGCTGCCGTTTAAAAAAACGCGGCGCTCCCAATGAAAACAGTTGGAAAAATACACTAGCCTCTGAATAAAACGCTTTGGTGGACACGGCTTGATAAAGGAGTTGTCTGTGGGGTTAAATAAGACAAAAAGATTGGGAAACTGGCTTAGTCTATGAGATTTGTTAAGCTAGTTAAACTGTGCAAATGTTCTCTAATTAGAAATTGAATATTAATTACTAGCAACTAAGTTACATTTACTGTTACACTTCCAAATATTAAGAGTTAATTATTTATGTTGTTACTAATAAAAGGACAAACATGACATTGCAATAAGAGCCCTTGGCAAATGGACACAGATTGGTTTTAATGCTGAAGCTGATTGACAGGGCAGCTGAACTTTATCCCAGATGGCCCTGACCCTTTGATAAAGATGACACATCAACGCACAGTCATGGATTTCACTTAAGGGCTTCACTGACTTGCAAAGCCCACGCAGTAGTTGTCTTTTTCACAACACAACATCCAAAACCAGTTAAATAAGCCATTTGGAAATCTTTCAATATCTTTGTTTTCCATATTTTGATCTCTTACTTTGTTTTGTTGCATTTAAATCACTTTCTCACNTTTTTTTTTTTTTTTTGCTCTCTCTTCCTGATTTGTGTGATAGTAGGCAGTTGTCCTAGACTTTGCGTGGGCAAACACCAGTGTAAACAAACTTGAAACATTGTTCATACCAACTGAGCTGACTCATATCTGACACACAAATACTGTCATCTTTTCACAGAGCTTACTGGAAAACTTAGTTCACTGAAATCACTTTCACTGAAAGGATTAGTTCACTTCAGAATTAAAATTTCCTGATAATTTACTCACCCCCATATCATCCAAGATGTTTGTCTTTCTTTCTTCAGTCAAAAAGAACACTCTAAAAAATAAAACATTGGTTCAACAAAAAAAAATGTTAACGTTTTCCACTTGAATTTTTAACTTTAGCCAATTGGGAGAATTACATTAATTCAAAGCAATATTTTGAGTTGATCCAACATAATGTTTTAAGTAAGGTGAAGACGTTTTTTTGCCACAATAAAAACACGTTTCTAAGTAACATGAACTTAAAAATTGTCAACATGAATGCAACTATTTAAGTTGATCCAACATAATGTTTTAAGTAAGGTGAAGACGCTTTTTGGACACAATAAAATGCATTTCTAAGTAACAGGAACTTACCAAGCACCGCTTGTCACCATGATGGTAAATCTCCAAAAACCCACATTAACAGAAACTCTTCTAAATTAGCATAACAAACTCTAATTACTGCTAAATCTCCCTTACCATTAATCTTGTGCAAAAAACATTATATAACACTTAATTTTAGCATTTACTCTCCCTCTCAAGTGCCATGGGCAAAGCATGATGGGAAGTTCGTCTAAATTAAAAGAATGTTCATACAACTCAAAACAATGAAACACATTTACACGTCATCAGATTGTATTTTACATTAACAGAACTTAAAATTAAATACATTTTTGATTAACTGAAAAGGTTAAACTATGACAAGTCATGATAGTATATCGAATCAATAGGCATAATTTGTGTGTCATCCAAGCTCAATAAAATAACAATTAGAAGTAAAAAGTCTAACAGCATTTCAGAACTTGATTTTTTTATTTCACAACAATATATATATTTATGTAATGACTAAAGGTCCCCTGAATTAGTTTTTAGAGTGAAGGTTTTTGAGGAAAACATTCCAGGATTTTTCTCCATATAGTGGACTTCACCAATTACAAACAGGTTGAAGGTCCAAATTGCAGTTTCAGTGCAGCTTCAAAGGGCTCTACACGATCCCAGCTGAGGAATAAGGGTCTTATCTAGCGAAACGATTGGTTATTTTCTAAAAAACATTGGAAAAGTCATGCGTGACGTAGGCAGAAGTACCGAGCAAGTATTTTCAAAGTGGACGTGCAAAGACTTAGTCAAACAGCCTTTACAAAAAAAGGTAAAACAACAATGTCGGACGATTTTGAAGTTGGAGGAGAAAATGAGATGGAGCTTTTCACCCTACCGCGGTACTTCCGCCGCGTACGTCACGCGTGACCTTTCCAATGTGATTACGTAATGCGTGGCGCATCGCAGAGCTAGTGCAAGATGAGAATTTGTGGTTAAAAAGTATATAAATTTTTTTTTTTTTTTAGAAAATTACCAATCGTTTCGCTAGACAAGACCGTTATTCCTCGGCTGGGATCGTGTTTTCCTCAAAAACCTTAATTTCTTTTCGACTGAAGGAAGAAAGAAAGACAAACATCTTGGATGACATGGGGGTGATTAAATTATCTGGAAATTTTAATTCTGAAGTGAACTAATCCTTTAAATATAAATTGCCGGTGTATAGGGCAGTAATTTGTTTTTGTGAAAAGTATGAGTAAAAATGGGGTGAAAGTGCTGTATAAGGGATTGAACTGCAGATTCGTGAATCACTTTTATGTAGTCAAAGTAGGACATTGTAGTGTAGTATAGGAACGAGTGGAGTTATATGAGATGACACTTAATTTTAAGGTGTCCTTGTTAGAGTCTAATTATACATTTAAGTACTGAGCAATAATAATAATTAACAACATGTACTTACTATAGACAGCAGCTATCACCCTGTAGCCCAAGACTGGTTGCCCACTGAAGCTAAGCAGGGTTGAGCCTGGTCAGTACCTGGATGGGAGACCTACTGGGAAAACTAGGTTGCTGCTGGAAGAGGCATTAGTGAGGCCTGCAGGGGGTGCTCACCCTGTGGTCTGTGTGGGTCCTAATGCCCCAGTATAGTGATGGGGCCTCATACGTCATACATCAGGTCAGAGGTCACCCTTCCGGAACTCGACTCTCTCGTGAATGCGCGACTGGCCGCTGCAGGAAACCAGAGATTATATTTTATAACATTTTAAATATGGATATTTTTCTCACAAAAACCCATCGCTTAGCTTCAGAAGACATTTATTAACCCACTGGAGTTGTATGGATTACTTTTATGGTGGATGGATGTGCTTTTTGGAGCTTCAAAAACTCGGACACTATTCAATGCCATTATAAAGCTGGGAAGAGTCAGGATAGGATTTAATACAACTCAGTTTGTGTTTGGCTGAAAGATGAAATTCATATACACCTAGGATTAGGGCTTCACGATATATCGCAATTAACATGAAATCGTGCTTAAACTGATTTGGCTTAATGCGATTATGCACAGCTTGTCATTGAAGCATGGCTCTGTGATCAGTAGTAAATGCTTCTCCATCTGAAAACACTGCGAGTTTCACTCACTTAACGTACATTTGAAAAAGCAACACGTGTCAAACATCTTTCCAAACATGAGAAGCATTTATGAAACTGTTGTCCAACAAAAGACAACATTTAATAACATGTTTTTACTCAGAACTCACTTCATAACATCAGTTGAGTGTTTGAAAACATCCTTCTTTGAGATGATGTGGCTTCTTACACAGAATAAGGCACACAATATATTATTTCATAGTATTCTATACAGTGATAAAGGCGATGTCGATTAGCATTAAAGTATAAATATACTTTATTATCATGAAAATACCCGAGAAGGCTTGAAGAACTCAGATAAACCATATATTGTTGTAGTCGTGTATTTATTAGTCATCTTTAATCAAACAAAACGTTTCAATCTTGTTTATTTAGGAATGACATGCGTTGTATTGTACTTCTGCGGAGCATATGTGGAGTTTCTGTGTGAGAGCGCCCTCTGGCTTTCAGATGGAGCAGCATTTACTACTGATCACAGAGCTGTGCTTCACTGAGAAGCTGCGCATAAAAAAATCGCAGCCTTTGCTAAATCGCGTGCGGTTTAATTTTGATTAATCGTGCAGTCCTACCTAGGATAGCTTGAGGGTGAGTAAATTATGGGATCATTTTCATTTTTTGGTGAGCTATTCTTTTAACCAAGGTAACGTTAGTCTAAAATATGTTAACATAGCAGGCAGCGCTAGTTGACCATGCATTTATTGACTACTAGTTGCCAAAAATCGCGGTTCTGTCTCTCAAACTCTATCTATTTGAATTGCTGCAAAACCACTTCCTGCAACTATCTGAAGTCATCATAAATCACATGACGATCAAGCAATTTGGACTTCAATTGATACAACTCTCCCTCTAAGGGGCTCTGACACACTTGAGGTGTTTGGACAATCACAACACACTGGGTCAGCTGGCCAATCAGAGCGCTCTGAGCTTTTTGGGAAGGAGGGGCTTTGTTAAAGCTGCAATGATGTGCAGTATGTGAAAAATAATGTGTTTTTTGAACATTAAAGTGTAAATGTTAATGCTCTATTACACCCAATAATCAAAATAATGCACTTTTAAAATAGCATCTTATGACCCCTTTAAACAATACTGGACTCCGCTGAACCTTGGTGTCTCTGTGGATCTTTTAACACCTTTCTCTGTTAGTAAGGCTGTTGCAGTCTGGATTTTGCTGTGCTTCTACTGCACTTCTGGTCTCTGGACTCTTTTTTGCCTTTAGTTACGTCTGCACCTCAACTTCACAGCTGTAAACAAATCCTGTGCTGGTGTAATATGCATCTTCAGCAGATGCTTTTTGATCTCATTTACAGTTCTTTTATCTTAAAGTTGTTATTTTCTTGTGTTCTCCAAGTAACAATTTCAGTTGTCATTACATTCCATAAGGATGCATTCATGGATCCCAACCTGTCCCTCCATTAAAGGAATAGTTCAACCAAAAAGGAAAATTCTGTGACTGAATCGTTCTGGAAGACATGAACTATTCCTTTAACACCCTCTTCTCTGTCATTGTGTTTCAGGTTGCTGTTTCTTTGTGTCATTTGTTGCCTTTTTTTATTGTTTATTTCTTTTTTATGTGACCTCTTTGTTTTGCAGATGAGGGCAGAAGTGCAGTTGACGCAGCGGGTGGTGGTCAGATAGTTGCCGAGCACATTAAGTCTCTGGCCGAAAGCACTGACCCGGCCACCGGGAAGCTCTTGACTGTCTTTTGTGGCATGCTGATGAACTATAGCAATGATAATGGTAATGACCAATCCCCCAAACCAAGAAGGCAATATTTTTGAATGGTCCCTTATTGGTATAGTCTGAGATGTTCACTAAATTATTCACATATCAATCAGTTCCACATAGATATGGCAACTTTTATCCCATTCTCTATAAAATAGGCATTTTAATCGCGATATGCACATTGGATTTTCTGACTAGCACAGTAATACCTCACAGTTGAACATTAACGGTAATATCTGTAGGGGACCACTCTAAGAAAGCCTGTCTCACTTCTCTTATTTATTCTCAATCTAATGTCTTTCACTGATTTGACATGATAGGTTTGATAAATGGCTACATGCTGCTGCTTTTGTTTGGTGACTAACTTTCATGTCCTTTGCAGCTGGTGATGGTGTCAATTTTTAGTAATGTTTTGAATTTTTTATTCACCATCCCTAATAAATATTGTCTCATTTAGCCACTTTCCATACCTAAACTAAATGTAAAAATACATACAGTAGTGGCCAAAAGTGATGTCCCCAAAAGAGGGGATATTTGTTTTTTTATGACCTTTAAGTTTGATCAAAATATGAGGAAATAATTCATATGATTTTAAATATGAGTGGTAAAAAAGACTAAACTTGGTTGAGGGATTTATCTGACAAAATTACTGTGTGTACATAAGTTTATAACGTGATCATATATATTTTTTTTTTCAAGCACAATTTACCAATTCCAAACCACATGAATCTTAATAACTACAATTCATTTAGTATATAATAATTTATAAGTGATTTATAATTGTTAAAGAGGGCTGGGAGTGAAAAACTTCTTGTATTCAGATGTGCGTAATTATTAATCAGGTTTTCTTTTACAGGTAAAATAGGCCAAAAAAAGATTTAACTCAGACTGAAAAGTCAAAAATTATTAAATGCCCCTGAGAAGGATGCAATACTAACGCAACACGAGAAATTCCAAAACTATATCACTTATAAATGATTATATACAAAATTAATAATAGTTATTAAGATTGATGTGGTTTGGAATTGGTAAAATGTGCTTTGGAAAAAAAATATGATTAGCATATCGACAAAAAAGTCAAACTACTACTACAGGTTTTATTTTACAATTTAAAAAAATAGAAAAACAAAAAGCTCACAGGAAAAAGCATACATTGACTGCAACATAATCGGATATTAATATTTTGTTTGTTCCCTCTTGTTTTGCATATGTTCATTATTTCTTTGTATGACAGCCTGGCCAAAAATTGAGCACAACTACACAATATGCTTACAAAATGTTTAATAATATTTGAATAAAGGGTGAAGATGACAATTTTCCTAGGCCTGCCATTACTTTTGGACACTACTGTGAACTTAATTTTAATATAATTTATTAAAAAATGATTTAATTAAAAATACATTTTTAATTTAAAAATATAATTTAAAATATATTTAATTTTCAAAGCTAGCTGTGTTT
>RJVU01052005.1:4696220-4770944 GCA_003731715.1 Anabarilius grahami
GTTTTCCGACAAAAAATGAAATTCTATGTGCATAAAAAACCAAAACATTTTATTGGCACGTTTGTGTTGTTCCATCAGCCAATCGGTCTCTCGATAAGAGAAGGCAGCATGCAGTCATTTACAGTGCTGAATGCGCCAGCCGAGCAACTGCCATTGAGATGAATGGAAATAGCTTTCACCAAGTTTGGACTGCTTTAACAAACAGAGCAATGTTTTGATTGGCTCTGCATTTTAAACTAGGATTTTAACACTGAAAAATGACATACTTCACCTTTAAAAGAATAGTTCACTAGGGAATTATTGGACACAAATAAACACATTCTACAGTTTCGACTAATGTCCATATCAGTTGTAAAATGCAAGCCCAGGAGGTTACATAAGGCTCTGGCCTTGTGTTTTGCACCAATGCAGTGCATTGTTAAATATTTAAGGGAATGCAGGCAGCGTATTTACATCTTTGTGACTTGATGTCCTTGAATAATTGATGGACAGGCCAAGCCCTGCTTCCTTCATCCCTGTTTGCCAGCAAGGCTTGAAATGGTAATGGCTTTTTTCGATCTATTACACCTCGCATCCAGAGGCTAGTGCAAATCAACAAATTTAGGTCAGGCATTTTCGTTTTCGGTTTCCTGATGAAAATAAATGGGCAGAATTTAATGGAAGAGAACAGCCAGTGGGCTTCTTATTATTGCTGAATATCACACTCACGCTGTTTTGAACCACGGTCCTTTTCTTTCTCTCATCTCTGTTTCACTCAAATGTTTTGTCTTGTAACAGATTACGTTTCCTTGCAAAGTGTATCTGTTCTAACTTAAAGCCTGTCATCATGTTTACTGAGCCACCAAGATAAATGACTCATCTAATCACATAAGCTTGTCACTTTGGGATTTTTTTCACATGGGAAAAGACTTTACATGCCTGGTCAGACATTACACTTGCCCAAAATACTCACTCAACTGTAATGTCCCTCATTTAGTCCTTTGTGAAAAAGAAGTGCGCTTTAGCATACTTTTAAGAGAGTAATTATTGCAGAAATTATTTACTTTAAAAGTATTTACTTAAGTGGGAACTGAATGTAATAATTTTGCACACGTAACTGCATGTTAATTGCAATTAAATGAAAATCTATTATATTTTGCATTTATATTACATGCAGTTTACTTAACTTGAGTGCTATTATTGGCCCACTTAAGTAGAACTCAAGTACATCATTATATGTAATTTCATAATTACATAATACAGAAATTTTTTAAAGTGTAACCTTTAATTTGCCATTTTTACAAAGGTCACTTTCAAAATGTACTTAAGTGTGATAAGAAACAAAGGGTAACATTTTATGGTTACACTTTATTTTAAGGTGTCAGTATTACAGTGTAATTATACATTTAAGTAATGAGTAATAATAATTAACTACATGTACTTACTATAGGGTTAGGGTTAGAATGAGGGTTTAGTTTAGGGTTAATTGCATGTAATTATGCATCATTTATTGTTATTACTACATTTTCTTTTCTTTCATTAATAGTATATTATGAGCAAGTACAGGTTTTTTTTAAATATGCTGTTAAGTTCTGGGTCGAAACCTAAAATTCTGGATTTATTTGGCTGAAAACTGAAATTTTAAAATGCTTTAAAAAATGATTTATTTCTTATTTTAAATTAGCTTATTTTTGTATAATTGTATTAATATTAGACTTTTTAATGAAATTCAATCATTTTAATGATACTGAATTTAAAAAATACAAGCCAATAATAATAATATATACTTATTTTACAAATAAAGTAAGGTCTAACTGTAGTGTATTCAGGTACAGACATAATAATTAGGCCTAAATGTAAATAACACTATAGTGTTCCCTGTATATAATAAATATAGATTCATCTTTGTTAAAGCTGTGTTTTGTTGTTTGATTAACATTGACTTAGCAGCAGGTATATAAAGGTTGCTGTCACTTTAAGACCGAATGCACGGATCCAATATAATGATACACATCTTCTTTACTAGAATACTTGCCGAGACTGTTATTTTGACAATTTTGTGTCTGTGTCCGTTCAAGCGTATGGAGATGCAAAATAGGAATAAATTCACAGTAAACGTGCCTCTCTAAGTGTGCGCGCTTTGTGCGTGTGCAGCTGTGTGCAGAGATAACGGCGTGCAAATACCGAATTGATGGTGAAACTTAGTAATTACGATCCGTTTAACCCCTAGCATAGAGCGAAATATTGAACGGAGCATCACACCGCTCAGGGAAAATGGTTAGAGCGAGAGTGAAACCTGGGCGCTGAACACTGAGGGGCGGCATATGTTTTCAGTCGTTTTTCTCTTTCGGCCAAAAACCGAAAATGCCATTTCCGGCCGAAATTTCGGTGCATCCCTACTTTTAATATTTAAAGTACACTACAAAATAAATGCACAATAAATACCATTAATATCATTAATACTTCTTTTTCACAAGGCATATCAGCTCTTGAAATTTAGGACCAGGAGGCTGTGCTATATTTTTTTTATATACTTCCATCTTTAGCACATGAAGTGAAGTAAAAACATTTGAACCATGACTATATTCACAACATAGCACAGCCTCATGAGCCTTAATGCTTTTATAAAATGGCTACTACATGTGTATATATATTTGTTGAAAAATTTTGCATCATAGCTGTTAGTATATAATCTATTTTAGCACGGCTGACAGGTTGTATTGACCAATCAGCATCGAGGAGCAGAAGTGTCCTTTTAATTGCATGCATGTATTGTTTTTATTGTAAAGAATATATGCAGAGTCATTATATTAAGTTATTTGGTATAATCGGCCGAATCTTGCTGTTTGTAAACGGTCAGTGTTACAGCTCTCTGCTCTGCTGGGAAGTAAAGCATCTAATCATTTAAATCTTACATGAGCTGGAGATGCAAATACTTCATAGTTCTTTTAGGAAACATGACTCATTCTCAATCAGTGAGCTCTGCAGGTCCCTGGTTGACATTTCTCTGACGTGATTTGGGCTTTGATTACTGGCAAGAGTTCCTCGATGATTTCTGGCTTGCGTCCAGTTCTGCCAAGGCTCGTTATGTTGTGTTTTCTCATTTGATACATTCACCCAATAGCTGTTCCTCAAATGTTCCTCTTGCTCAGACCAGCAAAGCTTCTCTGGTCGATAAAGCAAATAACAGGCAATTATAAAGTAGGGAAGAAGCATTTCGGACTGTCAACTGTTTGTTAAATGTGATGATGGGACTTGTGTTGCATAAATGTTTTAAAGGTTATGTCTTATAATTTTTGTATCTGACTCAACTTTTCTTCAACTCATACTCAATAACATTTTTCTCCTTTTTCAACTGCGGATCTTTTCCTCTGCCTGGGCTGTCGTCTTAACACAGTGCTCTGCTGTCTCAGTTGCCATCTCCTCTTTGCTTCATTGAATTTACTGATCAACATCTGCTTCCCGACAAATAGATGGCACCAGATGCGTGCCGGTGCCGCCCACATCTTGGTGTGTCACAGAGACGTTTCTAGACAAACTGAAACGTCTTTTAATGGCTTCTTAAGGGCTTACTTTTAACAGCATTGCAAAATTGGTATGTTATTAAAAATAAACAAGACATAAAATTATACATTTAGTGAGCTTTATGATTAAAATAGTAGTTGTCGACTATTGGATGGCCAATGCTGATATTTTAGAGAGCAGGATGGCCGATATATATGATATTACACTATAACATGTATTTAAATAACATGCATAACAATTGCTGCAATGAAATTTAGATTTATTTGACATATTTACTAAATTAGAAATAATTAATTGTAATACGAGTCAATATGAAAAAAAACAAACTTAAAAAATAAATCTGTAAAATAACCAGATTTATGCTTTAGCAACTTTTTGATTCTGTAATCCTATTACAGTATAAAGAAATCATTAAAAAGGAAGTAAACACTGTAACCAGCAGGGCCCTCAGTAATCTGGTGAGTTTGTGCGCAATGGAAATTATTATAATTTTTTTTAAATAAAGACAAGATAATGCTAATTTTACATACAGTACACATATGACATGTATGACAACAGCAAACTGGATATAGCACAGCATAGTTTGCGAAAGATTTTAGCGTAATTACAAGATGAAAACGTGGCGTTCTGCTTGGAGTTGTTCACATCTTCAGAATTATTCTTTTCTATATCAACACTATCAGTGCCAAAATGAATCTGCAATGGTCATGTGGTATAAGTGGGAGCTCTGGACGGGAGTTCTATGAGGACGAGATCGCTTTTTACAAGTTAGAATTTCGTAATTATGGTAATGAATGTACCTGTGGGCTTTGCTGTTCTTAGCACTGTCAAAATAAAAGTCCCATTGCTGTCAAAATAAAAGCCGCTTCAATAAAAAAAAACTTATGCCGATAATTTCAAAAATGTAAAATATCAGGCTTCTATATCGGCCTTGATGGTATATCAGTCAGCCACTAAAAATAATTGAAGATATCTGCCAAAATACACATACATATAAGATATTCTCTAAAACAGGTCATGAAATGCACTGTAAACCTGAATTAGTTGGCAAAACTCAAAAAATTGTCACTCAAAACTCATTGTCACCATGATGGTAAATCTCCAAAAACCCACATTAACAGAAACTTTACTAAATTAGCATAACAAAACATTAATCACTACAAAATCTCCCACTTAACATAAAACATTATATAACACTTAATTTTAGCATTTACTGTCCCTTTCGAGTGCCATGTGCAAAGCAAGCTGGGAAATAGAAATCCCAGCCCCAATTAAAGTTAAGTTAGTCTAAATTAAAAGAAATTAGTTCAATAAACTCAAAACAATGAAACAGTTCAGTTTACTTAAAATATATCAGTTCTGTGAACTTGAAAGAAAAAGAAAAAACTAATTTGTTTAAGTTTGTCCTACTTAAACCAATGAATTATTTTGAGCGTCAGGGTTTACAGTGTGTTATGCAAGCTTAATTCTCAGGTAGATTTATTTGTCCTAAAGACATTTAGATATTTCTGCTGGAAAACAAGTGTGATTGAGCACGGGAAGAAGGACCTGTGCTTGTGCATGAAAAGTGATGACTAAGCAGTCCTTTGTTCCACTGTGGTCTTGATTTATCTTTCACATTTTCAGGTCGAGACTATATATTTTCTGTGCTAGTCTCAGAAAAGCACTTTACAAAAATGAAATGTCAGAGTATTACATAATGTGGCTGCATTTTACGTCCTGCCTGTATTACTTTGATCTGGTGAATTGGCTTTTTCAGCCTCCGGTTCACCGGTTTCACACACAATTGCAGGATGTAAACAGTGATGAAATCACTCATATATTCATATGAAAATATCTGTGAATTTTTTATTTTATGCCTTTTTTTTGTTGTTGTCTTGGAAGGCTTGCAAGAAGGCTTGAAGAAATGAAGTCATGTACATAAATAATCAATTAATCAAATGATCAATTTGCTTACAGTGTAATTGGCAGAAGAATGATGAATACTACTTTATTAATAAGAAAATTGCTGATATATTATCAGTGTTGTCTAAAAAAGGTATAAATCTGCATGAACTAGTGTATGGAATATCTCATGTGTTTTCTTTCCACTCTAGACTCGTTGCAGGCCCAGCTGATCAGCATGGGTGTGATCCCAACGCTGGTCAGACTGCTGGGCGTTCATTCTCAAAACACCGCGCTCACAGAGATGTGCCTCATTGCCTTTGGCAACTTGGCAGAGCTTGGTGAGTTACTGATTCAATTCAGTCACATTGCCTAACTACATATCAGCATTTTCATATATTAAAATACTGTATATTAGGACATATTGGATAAAGCTAACACATCTCTTTTGACTGATCCTCAAACAGAGTCCAGTAAGGAGCAGTTCGCCTCTACAAACATTGCAGTGGAGCTGGTTCGGCTCTTCCGTAAGCAGGTGGAACATGAGAAGAAGGAGATGATCTTTGAGGTGTTGGCACCACTTGCTGAGAATGGTGAGAATCACAGTGATTGACATAAATAATGATGAACTCTAATAAACCCTTCAGTGTAGTGCCTTTTATGAAACACTTCACAAAAAGTACATTATAAAACGGATAGTTCTGGCCCTTGATTCTAATTGTTTGAGCCGCGTTCAAAGCCTTTGTAAAATTCTCGAAAACGTACAACTGACCGCATTACATGTATTGCTGCGCCACTGAGTGTGTATGTTGCCGCGTCTGTCTTAGCAACCACTCTTGGCAACGTAAACATATGTTTGTTCTCAATTGGTTTTGTTCATTGAAGCTTACTGTATTACGTAGAAGAGTATTGTGAGAGAGATATGTGAGTGACCGAGTGTATTACCTGCATTCAGATTTAGGGTGTACTCACACTAGGCACGGTTGCCTTGAACCGAGCTCGAGCGCGATTGTCCCCACTCCCCCGGTGGCCTGCACTCACACTGCACGTAATGTGACAGGCCGGAGCACACTTACGTCACATACGTTGCAACTTTTTGAATGGAAGAAAACAGGAAGAAATGCACTTTCGCTAAGATACTGCCTAATATAGGCTATTTATAATTTATACCGCGCAGCGATTTTCACTTGCACATATCAGAGGATTATTACAAAGGCAGCTTTACTCGCAAACTACAATTCCTGTTCATCAATAAGGTGAGAATCAGACCCGTTATAAACCCAAATACACTCTAATTAATTACATGAATTGAAAAGTGTACTATCAAAGTAGTAATAAAGATGTTTGCCGCCGTAATGATGACAGTAGCGCACACAAAAGTATAGCTGTTCCGTGCTCAGGCATGGTTAGCGCTCACACTGCATGCGAACGCTCGAGCCTAACCGAACCGCGCTCTGCCCCACCTCTTCCAAGAGGGCCAGGGCCGGCTAAACGAAATGTGCCCGGGCACGGAACAGAGCAATCACACTTGTCAAATGAACCGGGCTTTGGGGGTCAAACTCGCTCGGCACAGTTCAGAGCGCCTAGTGTGAGTACACCCTTAGCATTTTCCTTCAGTTCAGTCCTATGTTCATGATAAAAAATCCATTTGAATGTCACTGTGATCTTGTCCTTTTAACATTTAATGGGTTTTCTCGTGCCCTGCTGACACTGACAGCGCTAGTCAAAGCATTTGTCTTTTGCGTGTTGTTCCGTGTTCACAACAAGTTTCAATATAAAAGTCTTTGCGACTGAGTGACTCGCTCATAAAGACAATCTTTGCCGCCATCTAATGGCATAATACTTTAATGTTGTAATAATGTTGCTGTTCACGGTCAAGGACTATTTTTTCCAGCGGAAGGAAGGCTTTTAATGATTTTACTTCATGAAAGTTGCAGTGATACATATTTTTTGGCTTTAATATTTGAATTGTGTGGTAACAGTTTTATAAAAACAATAACCCCTGTGAAGCCGTGGTTTACAGTGAATTGATAACAGCTATGGGGCGTTGTTAGGAACGACGTGGAGCGGAGTTATGTGAATAAGTTCAGGGGGCTTATTGCTTTATTACAATTTTTGAGCATGGTATCTGGTTATTGCCATTGCTCTTGTGTTTTTTGTTATTTGTCGAAAAAGTTTTTGTGTGTGTGTATTTTTTAATATTGCAAAAAAAAAAAAAAAGGAAAACATTCTTAAAACAAAATGCATCTTTTGACAAATACTTTTTATTTTTTTTTTATTTTTTTTTATAAAATAATGTAATTTAACAAATGCAAACATTTGATTAATGATTCTTTTTTTTTTTTTTTAAATATATAAAAAGATTAGTCATAGATACAAGGCTGTTTTTTGGACTCATGTAATGCTGATATATAGATAATATAATGTAATGATGACAAATAAGATCTGATGTACACAAAATTGCTAAAATCAAACTGATTTTTATTTTATTTTATTTTATTAACTGATAAAGATTACCAGTAACCAAATACAAAACTATTAGACGTTCAAATTGATACAAGAAAACATTAATCAATGCTGGAAAGTTCAAACCTTTTAGTATTGTGGAGAACCATGCAAACACCAAGATATATGAACATGGTAATCATATAGCATTACTGTCTGATACCCTCAGCTATATTTTGTCATCAACACAGTATTTATTTGAAAAGAGGTGTCTCTTATCTTTTTTTTTAAGGAGGACCAGTGTTTTTAAAGTGCCCCATTAAGCTTTTTCAAATATTACCTTTCATTTAGTATGTATTGTAGCTGTTTGTTAATGTAAAAGGTCTGGAATGTTTTAAAGATCAAAGTGCACAACAAATAGAGTTATTGTCTCCTAAAAGAAAGAATCGATTTTGAACTTCCTACGGAGGTTTGTAACAAATTTGCATAATGCCACCCTATGGTTTTCATTGGCTGCCAGCGATCAATGTCTAATTTGACCCACCCTCAAACACTGTAGTTGTAGCTGAGACTGGAAGAGTTTGGTTTGTGTTGTTGACACGTCGAGAAGACACTATTTTCTGCGCTGTGAATCCAAAATGATGCTGCAAAGAATATTATGAGAAAATTAAAGTGTTTTTTGACCTTGGATGCATGTAAACCTATTGTAGGAGACCTCCAAAACAAAATTAGGGACCTTTAAAATAGCATAATAGGAGCACATTAATTCACAGTTGATATATTATTTTCCATAATATGTGTGTCAAAACAGCACAGGTTAAACTTCCAATTTAGTCATGCTGCTTTTGCTTTCAGCGTGAGATGAGGGACTGTAGTCGTTGATCCAGCTTGAATCTGGATATGGATGTTGGCACACTGCCCGCTGTAGACCCACTGACCCAGTGACTGAGTGACTTCAGTAGCCTCAAAGGCTTTTTTCCTCCCAGCTGTGAGCATGTTGTGTTACTTATATAGAAAGTCATACTCTGCCACCTGTTGTGCTTGGAAACAAGACACTTTATGAAATGAATGCATGTGTTTGCAGCTGTGTTTTGGCTCAGAAAGCTTGACCATGAGCCAACAAGATTTTAAGTTCAAAATTCACCTTTTTTTTGTTTGTTTGTTTGTTTTGTTTTTGTTTTTATGTAAGCTGGAACATCAAAACCAGCCAAGTTATATAGAGTGATATCTCATTATGCAAAACTAGGGCTGCCCCCTAATAGTCGAATAACCGTTAGTCGACTTGAAGAGGCTTGGTCGACCAAGATTTTATTAGTCGGTTAGTCGCAGAAAAGAAAAAAAACTCCACAGGAAGTGCCAAGGTCACGCATTCCTTGAGGGAGAGATCGTAAGCGGCAGGAAATCCAAACATTCGCCTATGATTCATCGACCTCAAATATGGCTTATCACTTGAAACATGTAAGTAGTAGCAACTTTACAAGTCCGTTCGCTCTAATGTTAGCCTAGTCCTAGATAAATGTGCGTTATTTTTTGGCGCATATCCAAATAATATGCAGTAAACACGCTCTACACACATAGCTTGCCATCACTGCATTTAAATTAAGAGTAATGTATAGATAAGAGTAATGCAAAATGTAACGGGTCTACTTTTATTTCTGTAAACTCACAATAATAGCAAAACGTTGTGCTTTTATAAAACAATGAACGCAATCAGGATGCGATTTCTGCTCTCGCTCTCAGTGAACTTGAGCACGTAACAAACATGAACCGAGCCAAATCAAAAGGAAAATAAATATTCTCAGATTATGCAATCCATATGAAACTTGCATATATGCGCGTCCACTACTGTGGAGATGACGAGTCAGCATCGTTGACTTAATCTCTGCAGCCGAAAACAGAGAAAACATTGTCAGTAAATTATTGAAATGTTTAGAAAGTTTCCTTGCCGTTTTTTCACGACACATAATCGTTATGTTTGCCAGTGCGCTGAGGCAAGCTTTATGCGAGTTTGAGCCCTGATTAGGCTAATTACATAGAAGATTAAAGGCTCATTATTATGATTTATGGCTTATTAATATAAATGTGTGATTAGTCGACTAATGGCTCAAATGAACGACTACTGGTCGACTAGAAAAATCTTTAGTCGAGGGCAGCCCTATGCAAAACCTAGTTTATTTGATGATAAAATAAATCAAAATGCATTTTCCAAGACCCTGCCTATAGCCTTGGTTGCGTCGCGAGAGAGAAAGCTACAATTAAGCAGATGCGTGAGATTTCTCGGCTTCTTCTCTGTTTGGATAATAAGTGTTATCACTTGTCTCCTCTGCCATTGCCACAACCATCGTTTCCTCAAAATAGGACTCTGGGGTCTGCTTACAGCTGCGGTCTGGACTTGCTTATTTGAACGTAAATCCGCCTGCCACGGTCAGCTGCTCTTTTTGTCTGCGAGCTCGTCTGAGGATTTGAAGCAACATTAAAATAAGCATCTGAAAGAAAGCCAATGATACAACAAAGATTGAAGGGAAATAGTTATTGAGGAGTTATTTTTTCTTTGAAAGATAGTGTTTCACTTTTTTGTATTTTTGATACATTGCAAAAAAAAAAACAACCTTTCTTATACTCTTGTTTTGGAGCTAAAACATTTAAATATATCCTTAAATCCTTAAAACAAAATTAATTTACCTTATAGAATATAAATATGCCTTTTTTTCAGAGAATACAACTTGATTTTTTTTCATACACCATTGAAATTGTTTTAATGTTTATGGCACAAACCTCAAGATGTTGTTCCATTTTTGCTTTAAAAAAGCAATTTGCCAATGGACAAAAAACGAAATCGTAATTTTAAAATCGTAATTTTGACTTTTTTTCTCACGATTGTGAGTTTTTATCACACAATTCTGACTTTTTTTCTCAGACTTGCGAGATAAACTCACAATTGCTAGTTATAAAGTCAGAATTGTGAGATATAAACTCTTTTTTTCCTCACAAGTGGACATTATAACACTCAATTGAGTGTATATCACGCAATTCTGACTTTTTATCTCACAATTCTGACTTTATAACTCGCAATTGTGAGTTTATATCTCGCAATTCTGAGAAAAAAAAGTCAAAATTGTGGGATAAAAAGTCGCAATTACCTTTTGTATTTTTTATTTCATGGTGGAAACAATTTCCATATCATTGAGATACTATTTTAATTATTTTAATTAGTTTTAATTAGTAGTAATTTTGTATTTTCCACTTTAAGTTTAGTTCGAATTTTAATAATTTTTTTGGTTTTGTCATTTTTATTACTTGTGTTTTAAAAAATGTCTATAAAGTTTGTATTAATTTTTATTTCAGTTTTAGTTTTGTACATCAAGTTAAAGTAAATGAAAATGAGAAATGTTGCTAGTTAAAATATTTTTCTTTTATTTCAGTTAACGTAGTTTATTTATTTATTTTTTAAATAAATTGATGCCAATTAAGAAAGATATTTGGTTTTATTCCATTTTCAGATTATTTCATTTGTTTTAGCATAAACAAGCATGAATTTATTTAACAGCCCTTTTTGCAGATTGCTGTATGAAAGTGAAAAAAAATATATCAAGAAAACGTATAAAAAAATCTGAACTGTAAGAATTCATGACTGTTTACATGAAAGAATAGAAAGTATGAGCGGGAGAGAAAGGGAGAGAGAGAAGGTGTGGAAGATGGAAAGCCGACAGCATCGAGAGCATGTGTGAAAGCGGCACTTTGGTTGTTAGCATTCTGTGCACAGTGCCGCTATCCCATACTGCCAGTCTCCAAGACAACGGCCTACTTAGAGCCACTACACAGCACTACAGGCGAAGCTCTGTGAGTCACGTGGGCCGCAGCAAGAGCGATTTTGTGTGTGTGTGAGTGATATAGAGGGGGAAAGGGTGAGCTGCGCTGTACCTGAACACTGCAGGCGTTTCATAACCAGCCAAATGCGTAGTGAGACGCCCATATGTCTGCGAACAGTCTGACCTCAGAAATCCATCCCTGCAAGATTTTCCCCCTGGCTTGTTGTATCATTGGCTGACACTGCATGAATCATCAATATTCGGTCAATTGGATTGTTGTTCTGCATTTTTTGGAATGCAAAATGTAACGAATTGTATTTGTTTATATTTTAGAAATTGTGTCATGGTTCATTACATCACTGTGTCTGGTTTAGAATTTTGGGTCAAAGGATTATAATTCAGTCTGTTATGTATTTGAAGGGGAAAACATGCATTTAAATGCACCAGAGGTTTGTATGAATCTGGGTCTCTGTTTATGGTCTGAGATGATTGTCTACTGATGCTTTTTTTTTTTTTTTTTTGCGGCCGATACCAATTTCTAGCAAAATGGTTAGCCAATAAAGTGCTGATATATGAAGCAATTTAATGATAGCAAAGGAGATCAATTAAACCTAAAAGCAAACAACCGTTTATTTATTTATTTTATTTTTTTAATTTTATTCATAAAAAAACATTTAAAAGAGAAAAAGATTATAGACAAGGCTGTTGTTAGAATAACGTAATGCTTATATCTAAATATTATAATTTAATGATAGTAAATAAGATCATATGTACACAGAATTTCTATCAAAACATTATTTTATTCAAACAAAATTTTTATTTTATTTTATTTTATTTTATAAAAACATTGAAAACTGACAAAGATTATCCATAAACAGGGCTGTTGTTAGACTTTGCAATGCTGATAGTTATGTGGTATAATTTAATGATAGAAAATAAGATCAGACGTACACTAAGTTCCTAAAATCAAACTATATTTTATTTGATTGAACATTGAAAACTGGCAAAGATTATCTATAAACAAGGCTGCTGTTAGACTAATGTAAGGCTGATTTATAACTAATATAATTTGATGACAAATAAGATCAGATGTACTCAAAATCTAAATATTTTATTTTATAAAAACATTTAAAACGGAAAAACATTATACATATATACAAGGTTATATGGAAGCTTGTTTCCACCACGGAATAAAAAAATAAAAAAGGTAATTGCAACTTTTTATCTCTCAATTCTGACTTTTTTTCCCTCAGAATTTAGAGTTTATATATCACAATTCTGACTTTATAACTCATAATTGAGTTTATATCACAATTCTGAGAGAAAAGTTCTCAGAATTCTGACTTTTTTTTTCTCATATGTATCTCAAAATTCTGACATTATTTCTCAAAATTGAGATATAAGCTTGCAGTTGTACGAAAAAAAGTCAGAAATATTTCTCATAATTCTCATAATTCTGACTTTGACTCGCAATTGCGAGTTTATGTCTCATCAGTGTTGTCAACTTAGTGGCTTTGTCGCTTGATTTAGCGACTTTTCAGACCCCCTTAGTGACTTTTTTTCCAAAAAAGCATCTAGCGACAAATTTTGTGACTTTATGTCGCCAGCAGTGTTGGGGAAAGTTACTTCATAAAAGTAATGCATTACAATATTGCGTTACTCCCTAATAAAAGTAACTAATTGCGTTACTTAGTTACTTTTTATGGAAAGAAATGTTTTACATTACTTTTGCGTTACTTTTTCTCACCTGGGCTGGGCTTGCTTGCTTTTTTAATAACAAAAAAGTTCTATTTTTGGCAAATGTTAAGGCCCTTTCACAACAAAAGTGAAATAAATAAGCCTCAGGCTGAAGGAAATGCATATTTATGCCTGTACAGTAGAGGGCGCAGCTCAAACCTTTCAGCTGTGCTGCCAATCTGGATTAAAGAACAATAGGATACTGGAGGAGGATACTTTAACACTCTTAAAGTACGTCAGGAATAAAAACAAAAAAAACATGTGATGTTTATCTAAAGTCATTTTTGCTTATCAATATGGTTGAATTGTATCATTGAAGGTCTGCAGCAAAGACATTGGTTAATAAAGTGAGATTAAATACATAAAATACATAAAGTATATTTGTTAAATATATTTAATTATTGCAGGTTTCTGCAATATTCTGAGTTTGCATTTCACTATTTTTATTCATTTTGAGAAATACTGACTCTGTTTTTGTGCAAGTGAGATGAGTAAATGCATGTTCACATTTAATCTAGAACTACAATATCCGTGTTCACACAGCGCACACAACACCTCGGCATTTACGATTTCTCCCAACATGAGGACAGGAGAGGCGTCGGTCAATACATGGGAAAACAAAGTAACTTGCGTTACTTATTTAAAAAAGTAACTTAGATATTTTGTTGTAAATTTAAAAGTAATGCGTTACTTTACTAGTTACTTGAAATAAGTAATCTGATTACGTTACTCAAGTTACTTGTAGTGCCTTACCCCAACACTGGTCGCCAGTACTTAAATTTGACCGTTTAGATTTTTTGTGCTTATCACTTATATTACTCACTATCACAAGGTTTTAGTTTATTCCAGTTTCCGAACTCTCAGAATTCAGAAAATGTATGTAGAGATGTACATATTCAAACACAATAATACAATTTTAATTTACACACAAAAAAATTTAGTCATTCACTTGTCTGACAGAAAATATGTAAATGAGAACAGCTTTATTGGACATTCGGCTATATTATATTAAAATACAGTACGCGAGCACGGATTAGGAGAGAAAACGTGCAGTGTACGAGTATGAGGTGATGACGTCACTAATATGCTAATTGACGCATGACGTCATCTAGCGACATTTAGCAACTTTCCTGGCAGGCTTTAGCTACTTTTACTTGAAAATTGTCGGCTACACTGTGTCTCACAATTCTAAGAAATAAAGTCAGAATTGCGAAATATAAAGTCAGAATTTTGAGATAAAAAGTCACAATTGCTTTTTTTTTTCTTTTTTTTTTCTGTGGCAGAAACAAGCTTCCATATAAGGCTGTTATTAGACTTAAAAGTTAATACAAGAAGCCAACGCCCAATTCTGGTAAGCTCCATTTTACCAAAAACTGGCTGATCAGAAATTAATGAATCAGTTAACTGAAATAAATGCTGCAATATATTCAGCATTTTCTACTTTAGTTCATTATAATGTCAGGCTGGTTCTTGATCCAACAGGTTTTGGTTTGATATCTGGATCTTGGTATTCGGTTTAGCCTGAATCTGAGCTCAGTTTGGTCTCGACTCTAACTCTGATGTGCACCACTAGGGTTTTAATATGGGCTGTGAAATCCCTGTTTGACAGGAAGGTGTTAGTGAAGGTGTGCTGTGAAGGTTCAGATATAATAAGATCTGTCTTCTCTCCCTCTCGTTCTGCCAGATGTGATCAAGCTTCAGCTGGTGGAGGCTGGTTTGGTGGAGTGTCTTCTGGAGGTGGTGGCTCAGACGGTGGACAGCGACAGGGAGGAGGACGTGGCTCAGCTCAAGACATCCTCAGACCTCATGGTCCTTCTGCTGTTGGGAGGTACAGGACCAAAACTATGGCAGCACAAAAAAATAACCCTTTAACAGTTTGAGGTACATGCAAGGTACATGTTTAAAATGACCTTATTTCCTCAGCATGAATAAAGCAAACAGGGCCTTATAAAACATAATGACATGGTGTTAAACTATGACCTCATGCTGTATGTATAATTAATTCCCAAGAACGTTTTATATAGTTTCCCAGCAGTTATATAAGCTCATTATTGGCCATATAGGGATGCACATCCTTTTACTTAGAGACGGAAAGGGTGAAGTTAGGCCTTTCTGGCAGATGTATTTTTCACTTCATCAATATTAAACACTAGCTGAATAAGTTGTGGGGCATTAAAATGACTTTCAATGAATGGGTTGCACTTTAATACTGAGACTTTTCTAACCTAACATACACTACCGTTCAAAAGTTAGGGGTCGGTAAGATTTTTAAATGGTTCTTATTATAAAATTGTGAAATATTATTACAATTTAAAATAACTGTTTTCTATTTGAATATATTTTAAAATGTAATTTTATTCCTGTGCTGCAAAGCTGAATTTTCAGCATCATTACTCCAGTCTTCAGTGTCACATGATCCTTCAGAAATCATTCTAATACGCTGATTTGCTGCTCAAATAAATGTTTCTTGTTTTTATCAATGTTGAAAACAGTTGTGCTGGTTAATATTTTGTGAAAATAAAGAGTGTCAAGATTCTATGATGAGTAATATAAAAAAAACAGCATTTAATTGAAATGTAAATATTTTCTAACATAAAAAATGTCTTTACTGTCACTTTTTATGAATTTAATACATCCTTGCTGATTAAAAGTATTAAGTTCTTTAAGAAAGTATTACTTAGCCCAAACTTTTGAAGAGTAATGTATATTCTTTCATTACAAACATGATAATCATCCAGTTTGTACTGTAAATTGCATTTCTCTCAGCTCTTCATTACAAAGAAGTCAGAAAGTTTTTTGGATCACATTTAATATGACATTTATTAGCCATACTGTTATAAAAAGGCAACTGATAAGAAGTAAAAATGGATTAAAAGATTTTTGATTGAATTTCCTTTCAGTTAAATTAACTTTTTACACTCATTTTCTCTAAATCTGAGCATAGTTGAGCCAAACTGTCTGCTACAGGGCAGATTATAGTTGTTGGTCTCCAGCTTAAAGGGTTAGTTCACCCAAAAATGAAAATTCTGTCATTAATTACTCACCCTCATGTCGTTCTACACCCGTAAGACCTTCTTTCATCTTCGGAACACAAATTAAGATATTTTTAATGAAATCCGAGAGATATGACATCCATAAACAGCAATTTAACCACCACTTTCAAGTTCCAGAAAGATACTAAAGACATTGTTAAAACCGTTGATGTGACTACAGTGGTTCAACCTTAATGTTATGAAGTGACGAGAATACATTTGTGCACAAAAACAAAACAAAAATAACGACTTTATTTAATTCTCGTATACTGTTTACATTCAGCGCTACCAGGTTCTACGTCAGAACAGCGGCTCAGTATTGGCAGGCTCCTGCTTCAGCATCACACGCATACGTCGAGCTGCTCATGTGAACAGCGTCAGCCAATGCTGAATCGCCGTTCTGGCGTAGAACCTGGAAGCGCTGAACGTAAACAGCATATGAGAATGACACAGAGGGGAAGATTTTATTGAAAAAAGTCATTGTTTTTGTTTTTTGCACACAAAAAGTATTTAACTACTGCAGTCATGTCGGCTTTTTTAACAATGTCTTTAGTACCTTTCTGGACCTTGAAAGTAGTGGTTAAATTGCTGTCTATGGACGAGTCATATACCTCTCGGATTTCATCAAAAATATCTTAATTTGTGTTCTGAAGATGAACGAAGGTCTTACGGGTGTAGAACGACATGAGGGTGAGTAATAAATGACAGAATTTTCATTTTTGGGTGAACTAATCCTTTAAAGGAATTGTAATTTGTCTTATTCTCTCCTTTAATGTATTTGTGTTGTGTTTGCAGTCATGTGTGATGTGTTTTCTTGTAGATGAGTCGATGCAGAAGCTGTTTGAGGGTGGTAAAGGCAGCGTGTTTCAGAGGGTTCTCTCATGGGTGCCCTCCAACAACCACCAGCTACAGCTAGCGGGAGCGCTCGCCATAGCTAACTTTGCCCGCAATGGTATGACATCAGCCCTACAACAACTTGCAGGATCATGTAATCACTGTGTTGAGAAGATTTGTGAATAAGTGTTTTTGTTTACAGATGGAAACTGCATTCACATGGTAGACACTGGTATTGTACAGAAGCTTCTTGAGCTGTTAGACAGACATGTTGAAGAGGGGAACGTCACGGTGCAGCACGCCGCCCTCAGCGCTCTGAGGAACCTGGCCATTCCAGGTCAGTCTGAAATTTCACTCAATCATTGAATGATTCACCAACCTCTGCAGAAAACTAAATCTTCTTAATTTCCCCTCTCTTCTCCAGTGGTCAACAAGTCTAAGATGCTCTTGGCTGGTGTGTCGGATGTAGTGCTGAAGTTCCTGAAATCAGAGATGCCACCAGTCCAGTTCAAGCTCCTGGGAACATTACGGATGCTTATCGACACACAGGGTATTTATTTACCTCCCACGATTCAGAGAACAAAAAGTGGTTACACTTTATTTTAAGGTGATGCAGTTACATTGTACTGAGTAATAGCAATAAACTACAAGTACTTACTATAGAGCTAGGGTTAGGGTTTGGTTTAGGGTTACTTACTTGTAATTATGCACAATTGACTGTTATTACTATAGTAAGTACATGTAGTAACATGCAACTACCTCACCTTAAAATAAAGTGTTACCCAAAACATTTACAAAAAATTTACCAATAGTCTCAACTCAGAATCATGCCAGTGTTGCTGTGCTGAACTAGTTGTGGTGCTCAATTTAAAATTTTGTGTTAAAATTACACATTAATAATTTGGACTATATA
Organism: Anabarilius grahami; assembly: GCA_003731715.1. Taxonomy (NCBI): domain Eukaryota; kingdom Metazoa; phylum Chordata; class Actinopteri; order Cypriniformes; family Xenocyprididae; genus Anabarilius; species Anabarilius grahami. The sequence goes on from RJVU01052005.1 coordinate 4,714,379, forward strand.
TAAACTTAAGAACAGCATGAAATGACTTGGTGATTGCAGTTTTATTTCCTGCATTAACTACAATTTGCTGCTTGCTATTGATGTTTCATTAGGGGGTGGGGCATTGCCGTTCTAAAGAGAATTTGATTGGACACAAATGTGGCCACGCCCATGAGTACAGGATGAGTCATCAATATTTTTGGTTCATTTTTTTTCTGGAAGAGAAAAACTGCATTCTAATGTATTTCACTGTTGTTGTAGTTAGCAGCTAACTGAAATTAAATAAATTTAGGGTGATTACTAAAACTGAAATAAAAATAAATTAAAGCTAAATAGAAATATAAACAAATAGTGAAATTGACAAAAGCACATAAAAAAACCTAAAACTTAAACTAAAATCAAGATGAAAACTAAAAATGTAAAATAAAAGCTCAAACTCAAAATAAATACTATAGTAGCATATAAATAATCCTAAAATAATGATGTAATTGTAACTTCAAATGTCTGTTAAAGTCCCCCTGTAGTCAATAATTGTATCCCTTAAAACTCATCTTTGATCATCAAAATGACTATTTAAATGTTTTTTTCCTGCCTTAAAATAGCTTGAATGTAACTTTACACCCTTGCTTCATTTAGTATACAGAGATCTATGAATATGCTAATTAGCCCCGGCTCCACTCACTCGCACGAGCTCAGTGACCCTCTCGGTCAACAGACGTTGTGCTGTTCCTGGCTGTGAAAAAACATCATTTTTGCATAAGCTGCCGAAGGATCCCGATGTCAGAGAAAAATGGATTTAGGTTATTTTTTACGAACATCCTAGTCACATCAGTGAAATACGAGACTGGCTTTGCCCAAAAACTTTTGCTCAAAGATCAGGAATAAACTGTTCTGGTATCAGCAAGGACCCTGTAAACTGCAAGTACCATATTTCATTTTTAAACCGGTAATGGCAGTTAAATTCATAATGAAGAATCCTAGTATTTTAACTTCGAAGCTGTCAATCACGCAGCGCGAGTTTATCTGGACACTTGACAAAACTCCCGGTACAGTGACACTCTTACACTACATAATGAATTACTGTATTTAAATCGACTTTGCATTGTTAGTTATTGTGAAAGCATTTCGCGAGAGTGTGAAATTGCATTGCAACGACGAGATCACTGCATTCACGCAATCAATAGATAGGAATAGATCTAAATATAATGCAATAATCAATATTTTTCACGATTTGTTAATCTAGACAGCTGTAATAGTAAAAATGTAGTAAAAATATTTGAAAGGATTCCACATGTTTCAATTGCAAAGATGTCAGCCAATCACAGCAGTGGGCGTTAACACTGAAGTCTCACAGCAGACACGCCCCTTAAAACAGAGCGATCAAATCAGAGGGCTAAAATCAGGGTAGGAAAAATGCCTTTTATTTATAAAGTATGACAATTTTGGATGTAAAAATCATATTAACACTATTAAGTTCACCTCAGGAAACTTTATAAAATAATTTTAAAAATCCATTTCATGACTCCTTTAAAGAGAAAATACTCAGCAATGGTGTTGACTCATGAATTTGCACATGGTTTGTCTTAAAGCATGTTAAAAACACCACATAGACATATAAACAATATTCAAATCTTGATTTTCACCACAGGGGGACTTTAAAAGTTAGCATTTAGATGGACTGAAATTAACACACTAACAAACACAGTTCTTTTTAATTAAAATTTATAAGCTTACAAATCCCTGTATGCTTTACAGGTGTTTAGCTCAGTTAAAGACAGCGTGTGTCATTTCATCTCCAGTTCGAGCTCGTCCCAGCTGCTGCCGCACAGCAGTTAGTCTCTGATATTAAGTGAGCAGAGGATCCTCTCTGTCATTTAAAAAATATGGATCTGCAGATAAGGGATCCGCCGTGGATGAATTTGCATTGTCTTTCAATGGCAGCAGTCCAGCCGTGTTAGCTTTCAGTGACAGATTGGGTTTAAAATGAATATTCCTGGGTAAATAAACTGAAATACAACTTAAGCTGCATCGACAGCATCTGTGTCATGCTGTCAGTTACCACAGACTTCAGTCTTTCAGTTTGAAAATCAAGTAAAAACCACCTAGAAAACAAGTGCACAGCATTTAAAATATGAAACTACTATGTTTAGAAAGTATAATGGGTAACATTTTACAATAAGGTTCACTTTGTTAACAGGTGTTGGATATTGCATCAAGTATCATGAACTAACAATGAACTACTTTTTACAGCATTTATTAATCTAGGTTAATGTTAATTCATAAATATATTTTATGGTAAATACATGTTCATTCATAATATAATAATATTATACAAAAAAATATGAGAGTACATGCAAATGATTAACATTAACCGTGCAATAATCATGCTGTCTAATCAGCATCTTGATGAGGTGGATGGATTATCTCGGCAAAGGAGAAGTGCTCACTAACACAGATTTGGACAGATTTGTGAACAATATTTGAGAGAAATAGGCCTTTTGTGTACATAGAAAAAGTCTTAGATCTTTGAGTTCAGCTCATGAAAAAATGAGAAAATAATGTTGTTCAGTGTATATATAAGTGTTCAAGCGCAGGCATAAAGCTTGTCGGAGCGCACCGGCATAAGTATGATTATGGCTGTCGGAAAAAAATAGAAAGGAGACTATCTGAACATTTTATTAATGTATTGATAAACTAGTGTTTTTTGAGTCTGTGTCGGCTGCAAATACTAAGTTGATGACGCTGATTAATAAGTCATGCAGTAAGCACCCTAGTGTTCTTGCTGTACATTTTTTGGTTCTCATTGAAATGTGTTTATATATATATATATATATATACAGGTCCTTCTCAAAAAATTAGCATATTGTGATAAAGTTCATTATTTTCCATAATGTAATGATAAAAATTAAACTTTCATATATTTTAGATTCATTGCACACCAACTGAAATATTTCAGGTCTTTTATTGTTTTAATACTGATGATTTTGGCATACAGCTCATGAAAACCCAAAATTCATCAATCTCAAAAAATTAGCATATTTCATCCGACCAATAAAAGAAAAGTGTTTTTAATACAAAAAAAGTCAACCTTCAAATAATTATGTTCAGTTATGCACTCAATACTTGGTCGGGAATCCTTTTGCAGAAATGACTGCTTCAATGCGGCGTGGCATGGAGGCAATCAGCCTGTGGCACTGCTGAGGTGTTATGGAGGCCCAGGATGCTTCGATAGCGGCCTTAAGCTCATCCAGAGTGTTGGGTCTTGCGTCTCTCAACTTTCTCTTCACAATATCCCACAGATTCTCTATGGGGTTCAGGTCAGGAGAGTTGGCAGGCCAATTGAGCACAGTAATACCATGGTCAGTAAACCATTTACCAGTGGTTTTGGCACTGTGAGCAGGTGCCAGGTCGTGCTGAAAAACGAAATCTTCATCTCCATAAAGCTTTTCAGCAGATGGAAGCATGAAGTGCTCCAAAATCTCCTGATAGCTAGCTGCATTGACCCTGCCCTTGATAAAACACAGTGGACCAACACCAGCAGCTGACATGGCACCCCAGACCATCACTGACTGTGGGAACTTGACACTGGACTTCAGGCATTTTGGCATTTCCTTCTCCCCAGTCTTCCTCCAGACTCTGGCACCTTGATTTCCGAATGACTTTGGACCACTGAGCAACAGTCCAGTGCTGCTTCTCTGTAGCCCAGGTCAGGCGCTTCTGCCGCTGTTTCTGGTTCAAAAGTGGCTTGACCTGGGGAATGCGGCACCTGTAGCCCATTTCCTGCACACGCCTGTGCACGGTGGCTCTGGATGTTTCTACTCCAGACTCAGTCCACTGCTTCCGCAGGTCCCCCAAGGTCTGGAATCGGTCCTTCTCCACAATCTTCCTCAGGGTCCGGTCACCTCTTCTCGTTGTGCAGCGTTTTTTGCCACACTTTTTCCTTCCCACAGACTTCCCACTGAGGTGCCTTGATACAGCACTCTGGGAACAGCCTATTCGTTCAGAAATTTCTTTCTGTCTTTTACCCTCTCGCTTGAGGGTGTCAATGATGGCCTTCTGGACAGCAGTCAGGTCGGCAGTCTTACCCATGATTGCGGTTTTGAGTAATGAACCAGGCTGGGAGTTTTTAAAAGCCTCAGGAATCTTTTGCAGGTGTTTAGAGTTAATTAGTTGATTCAGATGATTAGGTTAATAGCTCGTTTAGAGAACCTTTTCATGATATGCTAATTTTTTGAGATAGGAATTTGGGGTTTTCATGATCTGTATGCCAAAATCATCAGTATTAAAACAATAAAAGACCTGAAATATTTCAGTTGGTGTACAATGAACCTAAAATATATGAAAGTTTAATTTTTATCATTACATTATGGAAAATAATGAACTTCATCACAATATGCTAATTTTTTGAGAAGGACCTGTATAATATAAAGTGTGTGTGTTGTAGCATGTGCTCTACGGTGGTTTGTGTTAGGTAGATTGTTTAGCACTGTGTATGTGTTGCAGCTGATGCAGCAGAGCAGCTGGGAACAAACGCAAAGCTGGTGAAGCGTTTGGTGGAGTGGTGTGAAGCGAAAGACCACGCCGGAGTGATGGGAGAGTCCAACCGCCTGCTGTCCGCTCTCATACGACACAGCAAGTCAAAGGTCTCACACTCTCGCACTTCATTCTCTCACTCATTTCAGTAGCTATGTTTCCATCCACCTATTTTTATGTGAATTGTGAGATATCGCATAAAAAACGCTGGATGGAAACACCAAGATGCACATCATTTCTAAAAATGCGCATCAAAAATGTATGCACTCAATTGAGGCGGATAATTTTTTATATCATTTTTAAACTATGATTGAAACAGATCAACCAAATAAATCCCTCGATGCACAGCAAAAAACTCACGTGACTTTGCCTCAACAGTGGATGTGATTGGATAACTGGACTAACTGGCGGACCAATCGCGTTGCACTTCAAATGTTGGTTTGGTTGTTCTGAAATGCCTCAGCCAAAGTCTGTCATCAAAATGATTTGGTTTAATTCCCTCCCAGAAGTGTCTCGCATGATTGCATTCCCAAACACAAGGAATCCAAACACAAGAGAACATGACAGCGTTTATTGCGTTTCATCTGAGTCATTTGATGTATGGAAAAAGAGCCACAGTGGCTTCCCCGATTACAGCAACTTCCATTTTTAATTCGATATTTTGCACCAATTTCCCAGGAAGTGACGATTTTGTTCTCTTGGGATGGAAATGCTGCTTTATTCGCAAATGTTTAATGCAATTTTGAGCATAAGTTAAATTCGCAACTTTGGATGGAAACAGCTGGTGATGCTTGATGATTCTGGTGATTCTTTGCATCATCACACACCGTGTCCTATCCGGGCTTGACACGACTTAGCAGCGAGTAGTAAATCCCATCTCTACCATGTAAATCTTTTGTTGTTCTAACCGGACATGACTGCGATTAGGATTGCACTATAGTTTCGACAAAACATGTATTATGTCTATATTAAACATCAAATATGTCTGGGTCATAGAGTCATGGTGTTCAGCTTTCCTGTAGCTCAGTGGTTAGAGCGTGGCACTAGCAATGCCAAGGTCATGGGTTCGATCCCAGGGATTGCACATACTCAGATACAAATGTATAGTATAATGCAATGTAAGTCGCTTTGGATAAAAGCGTCAGCCAAATGCATAAATGTAAATGTAAATGTAATGTAAATGTGTTCTGTGGGAAATGGTTCAGAAATTTCATTCGACTCACGACTTAGTACATCAAAGGAATTGTGTTATTGCAGCCACATTTTTCATCACAGATTCATGTCCTCTGGAAGGTTCTGACTGCTTTTTTCTTTCTGAATAGGATGTGGTCCGAACAGTCATACAAGGTGCAGGTGTTAAGCACTTGGTAACCATGGCGACGAGTGAACACATGATCATGCAGAATGAAGCGCTGGTGGCCTTGGGTCTCATAGCAGCACTAGATCTGGGTAAAAATCAATTATTTCTGTATGTTACGTAAATCTGTAATGAGACGCTGACACATTTGAATGTCTTCAGCAGGGTGAATTCAAGTACACTGCAGTGCTATTGTCTATATATTATATAGTAGTATTTATGAATATGTTAAATTATCTTTTATTTTTATAGTTTCAGTATTTTAAATTTAGTTTGTTTTAGTCATTTTGTCATGCACTTTTTTCATTTTTATTTTATTGTTTTATTTCTGTTCAGCTTGATTGTTTTTATATTGAAGTTTTAGTCATTTTAGTACTTCAATTGATTTCAGTTAGTCTCATGTCTAATATTCATCTAATATTTATCTTTTCTTTCAGCTTATTTCAGTTACCAAAAATGTTCTTTAATAGTTTTAGTTTTAGTTAACAATAACAACACTGGTTAACTGGGTTACTTTTGTCTTTGACAAAAATGGCAAAAAGAGTCAAAATTTACTTGAATTTACCGTATTTGATTGCAATATTTAGAAAATACTTGTTTGAATTAAAATAGATGTGTAAATACATTTTATTGTATCTTCCAAAAATATTTTCATGTGTTTAATGGGGCTATATGTATGAAGTTTTCTGTATTAATCACATTTCTATTGCCAGTGTGTGAACAGCTTATAACGAAACTTAAAAAATGAGACCTTCCCTGACTTCCTTGGTTGTCTATGAAAGCCTGAAGACTGATTTTATGTGAAGGACTCATGATATTTTTGCCGGCAAAATCCAAAGGATGTGATGTTACACGCTCCCAAGAGTCTCACAGATCTATATAGTCTATAGTCTCAGATATACTTTATAATCAAACTATCATAACAGTGTCATTTTAATTACTTCATCTGTCGTCATGATGCCAGTAAATTTCAGAGCTGGGGCAAACATATCCACATCGCTATAATCAGATGCTTTCTTAACTGCTGCTTTCTTGCCGCTGTCATTTTTGTTGTGTGTTTATTTTGTTATTGAGAGGAATAGGTGCAGCGCATATTTACATATTCATCTAAACATCGCTCTCAGCAGTGCGGACAGGGTCAGGATGTTCATTAACATTATATCACTGCAAAGGTTTTTTTCAACTTCTAATCGAAGAACTAAAAAGAATTTTGTTGTGAGTATATCAGGTCAGTCTCTTGTACTTACGTGTGCACGAATGCGAGTACGAGCAATAAGTTGCTGCCTGCAGTTCACATAACAACCACCGGTGTCAGTAATAACAAGGGTTTCTGAATTCTACCTATAGCCCTTATTAAGCTATTAAGTCTTTAGTGAAATAAGGTCATTCATTCAGGTTTGTCCAAATGTTTTGTGCTGTTCAGAACTTTAAACCAAGTCACTTCATGGCTTTGATTTCAGACTGTGCAGAGAAGGACTTTGTCAGCTCCAATCTGGTGCAGGTTCTACACAAACTACTGACAGATGAGCACAGTGCACCAGAGATCAAATACAACTCCATGATTCTCGTCTGCTCCATCATGGGATCAGGTGAGTCAAGAGATCACAGAAACAAATGACTCAACACATTCACAAGTGTAGGAATGATTGAACCAAAAGAAGACTGAAACTACACTTAAACAGCATTATTATTGCTAACGAAAACTATTTGAAATATAATATAAATATTAGATGGGAAAAACTTGTTAGAAAATTAGAAATAGCAATTAACTGAAATAAGTTTAATTAAGTAACTCAATAAATTTACTTAAAGCTGCTGTCCGTAATTTCTTTTGGTTAAAAATGATCTAAAATCAATTATTGAGCAAGTACTTAAAGGTGGTACAGAGGATCTTTTCGTCGACTGATTTTTTTAAATGAGCGCATGCGTAAGAACAACCCCCCTCCATTTCGAGTGAACGCCTCCCAAAACTCGTGCAGGAGTATTGGAACACGAGTGTTTACCACCGGCATTCGCTGTGTTATTAAGCCGGGCACACATTTAACGACTAGCTAAAACATTCTAAGACTGTGCTCAACATACAGCGATTGTTTCCTGCTCCTGAAGCAGATTTATATACTTTCACATGGAATTTGAACACCGACTGTAATCGCAGACTGAACGCAACTGGCTCTGACTGGACGCGTTTGAGCGCGATCAGTCATAAGTATCAATTTACATTTTTAAACGACTTAAACTTAAAGCCGCGCACACACTTAGTGGATTCATTATGTCGGACTCACCGCAGGTAACTCATAATCTGCAGTTGTTACTCCTGTCTCCTGACAAAAACATTGCATGCGGCGCCTGTGGAGTGTGGAAAGTTACTGGAGCGCGCAGCCGCGCGTCTCTCACAAGGAACGTCATGGCAGTGATTGACAAGCCAGAGGGCCAATCGTTTACGCGATGATCGCGTAAACTATTGGCTGATGTTTTTAAGGCCCTACCTCGTGCACAGATGATGTATATTAATAATATTCCTTTCAGTGCACCTAATAAATAGTCTTTTTTGCAAAAATGTATAAAACAAAACATCCTCTTTAGCACCTTTAACCAATCACTGTTCAAAACTATCTCCTTTCCTTAGCTTGATTCACAGCGGTAAGCTTGTAACAATGTTTTATAATCTGAGTGATACTGGTAGGAATTTGCGGGAAATACGAGTTTGCTGACGTTTGTCTTTGCGTCATTACTTCTCGTCTGTAAGCAGAAAGGAGTCCTGGCTAGTAGGCTATCGTGTATCGCCTCTTCTTACAGCAGTTGGACTGTATTTGAACTTGAAATGATGGCTTGTAATCCAGAAAGTTCAAAATAATTATCATCGACAACTGTGGTAAAAAATAAAAGACTTCGGACTGCGGAGAGCCTAGAGTAAAAAAGGGAAAGCGACCGGGCTCGTGCAAAAACAAGAGTAAATGTCGGCAGCTCTTTTGAAAGGTGGCATGACCTAAAAAGGGATGCAGAGATGGCTATTTTTCTGCTGGACAGGTAAGACATTTCAATGGTTCATTGGGTAATAAGGTTACAGTAGCACACGTTTTCACTCAATCCATACAATTATGGATAACGATAATACCATAGACTGTAAAAAAACATGGACGCAGTGTCTGTGACGTCACCCGTAGGTTTCTGAAGAGCATATTTGAAGCGAAAATGAGGCCGCTGCCATCTTAGCAGCTCGTCACCGCACGTCACTCCCGGATAACTGAAAATGGGCAAAGAAGTGGGACGTGTTTGGAACTGAGGTGCCTGATTACTGAAACCACGCCCACCTAGCTCGACGCGATCATGTTAGCAGGCTAAGGAGCTATCTGTCTATCTTAGATACTATCTAAAATATGAATAAAGATACCAAGTTATATCATTAGAAAGTTCTAAATGTTTACTGTCAATCTACGGTGTCTTTTTTACGATGCTCCAGCACCAGTTATTGTAATTTGTGTCAGGTGTGCAAATAACAACATGAAAAATCAAACGGGACTTCCTACCTTTATAATGAAATAGCGATCGAGAGATGAATCCAATCTGTGGCACTTGGGTAAGGTGTCCAAAGTGTCCATTGAAAAACCTTTTGTCCACAAAAGCGTTAAATCAAAAACAATTTCACCTTCTTGAGCCATCAATGTGGCAATATTTGTTTTTTAATTAATTATAAAAATTCCATGCGCCACAAAAGTGCTCGTCCCCACAGTCATGTACAGAGGGAAAGTGCTTTATTTTGAGGTCAGAAACAGGTTTTTTCTACCATTTAAAATACAATAATTATACATAACTATCAAATATATGATGTAAATGACATAAAAAAACTAAATGCTGAATAAATATTATAAAAATATATAATGAATGTAGTGGTCCCCAGGAGTTGTCACTGGTGTAACCTTTAACAGAAATCTCTTATTTTGAAATAATAAATCACACTGATGACATCACTTGAATTCCTTTTTCCTATTTCCTGAAGATCAATGAAGAAAGGCCAATGGAAAGTCCACTATCTCTTTTCAATTATCAGAAATTTTAATTAGAAAATCATAATTTCATATGAAGCTTTTAGTTGAAGTCACTGGTATTACCTACTTTATTGTTAGGGAATTTTAAAAAACTAGAATACAAATGGATTAAACTACTTAATTTAGTGAATATACCGTGATTGACAACATGTGGATTGATACCTTGCAGCAGCCATTTTGTAAAATGCATTTTTCATGAAAACTTTCACTGGTGTTACCCGTTTATAGATAAACTTTATTTAAAGCTATTCATTAAGTTCTTTTCATAAAATAGCACTAAGATTACATGATTCTAACTTTTCTTTCTCATTGTTAATCCTCCTTTGGGCAGATATGGCTAAATTGAGGGTGTTTGTGCTTGAGCGCCACCAAGTCGTGTTTTACTGTAACTTCAGCAACTCCAGGCACGTGAACAAAAGCGCCGATCTCATTGGTCTGCCAGTTTTTAACACAGCGTGTCAAACTAAAAAAACGAACCCGAGGCGTTTCTTAAAAAATGACGCTTTTACGCCTGCCGTTTTTCGCGTCGGTGTGCACACTCACATTGGCGCCCTTTGTTTAGTCACGAGGCGTTAAATGTCGGCGATAATCGCGCGTGATATTCGTCCCGGTGTGTACAGGCCTTTAGGCTTGGCTTTGTATTTGTAACCATCTCTTAGCTCTGTATCATGCTTAAAAAAAAAATTTGGTCTCTATACAAGTAAAATGTGTTGCAAATGTTGTTTCATGTGCCAAACTAAGCTCTCATGAATCAATTTATTCCATTTGAATGGTTGATTTGCTTGTTTTCTTCTCTTGCCTCAGAGCCGCTTCACAAAGAAGTGCAGAGCTTGGCCTTCATCAACGTGGTCTCCGGTCTCCGCTCACATGAGAACAAGACGGTGGCCCACCAGGCCTCTCTCACAGAGCAAAGGTTAACAGCACAGAGCTAAAAGACTCTTTCACACCATCTCCTCCTTGCCTGCTTCCCCTCACACACATATCTCTCGTTGTCATGTGCCAAGCTGTTGTCCCTCTGCATTCCCTGCTACAGACTCTGAAAGCCCTCTGTTTGCTTCAAGCATGCAGAGACGCGTTACCCAAAGGCGGCCATACTTTATAGACAGCCCTCTGCAATAGATTCATACCCGAACTGCAAAATATTTTTAAAAGACCATAGCTGTGATTAAAAAAAAAACCATGAAATTCACCTGTAAAACCATTAAAGGGTTAGTTCACCCCAAAATGAAAATTGTCATCATTTACTCACCCTCATGTCGTTCCAAACCCGTAAGACTTTCGCTCATCTTCACACAAATTAAGATACTTTTTAATTAAAGGATTAGTTCACTTTCAAATTAAAATTTCCTGATAATTTACTCACCCCCGTGTCATCCAAGATGTTCATGTCTTTCTTTCTTCAGTCGAAAAGAAATTAAGGTTTTTGATGAAAACATTCCAGGATTATTCTCCTTATAGTGGACTTCAATGGCCTCCAGACGGTAGAAGGTCAAAATTACAGTTTCACTGCAGCTTCAAAGGGCTTTAAACGATACCAGACGAGGAATAAGGGTCTTATCAAGAGAAACCATCACTCATTTTCTAAAAAAAAAAAAAAAAAATTATATAAGTTTTAACAATAAATGCCCATCTTGAACTAGCTCTCTTCTTCTTCTCTATTTGAATTCCGGCAGCGTAGACACTGCTAAGTGTATTACTGCCCTCCACAGGTCAAAGTTTGAACTAATTGTTATATACTTGCAGTAGAATATTGTATATGACAATTTAGTTCAAACTTTGACCTGAGGAGGGCAGTAATACACTTAGCAGTGTCTACACTGCCGGAATTCAAATAGAGAAGAAGAGAGCTAGTTCAAGATGAGCATTTATGGTTAAAACATATAAAATTTTTACATTTTTTTTTTTTTTTTAGAAAATTAGTGATGGTTTCTCTAGATAAGACCCTTATTTCTTGTCTGGGATCGCTGTAAACTGTAATTTTGACCTTCAACCGTTTGGGCTCCATTGGAGTCCACTATATGGAGAAAAATCCTGGAATGTTTTCATCAAAAACCTTAATTTCTTTTCGACTGAAGAAAGAAAGACATGAACATCTTGGATGACATGAGGGTGAGTAAATTATCAGGAAATTTTAGTTTGAAAGTGAACTAATCCTTTAAGTCTGAGAGATTTCTGTCCCTCCACTGAAAGTATATTCACCTAAAACTGATGCTTCAAAATGTAATCCAAATCTTCTGAAGAGATATGATCGCTTTTATGTGATGAACAGATTTATTTTAGGCTTTTTTCCACATATAAACATCAATCAGAAAACATTAATAGAGCACTCAAATATGGTAAACAAGCTCAACCGAACCTGCTTGATGCGTGACAACAAACCTCATTGGTTCTTGTGGAAGCTCAAAGGTGCGGCGTAACACACGAGAATGAACCTCATTGGCTCTCACACATCAAGCAAGCATGCTGGAGCTTCCGTTTACCATATTTGATAAGCTCAATGATCAGTGTTTATATGTGAATAAAAGCCTAAATTAAATCTATTTTATCATTATCTCTCTATGAACATTCTGAAGCATCTTTGGGTGAATATGCTTTCAATGGAGGGACAGAAATCTCTCAGATTTCAAAATATTTTTATTTTTGTTTCAAAGATGAGCGAAAGTCATACGGGTTTGGAGCGACATGAGGGTGAGTAAATGATGACAGAATTTTCATTTTTGGGTGAACTATCCCTTTAAGTGGAAATAAGAATAGAACAACATGTATGTTGGCAGTGGAAATAGAGCAGTTGTGCTTTCATGACATGTAAAATCACACATACCAACCGAATTGTGCATGTTTTTTTTTAAATCGTCTGGTTTGTTGATGTATCTGTGTTCAGCTATTCAAGCCACGCCCATATGATATGCCCCGCCTCCTCCTCCTCCTGCTTACTAATTTACATAGAAGTGTAGAGATCAAATGTGTTTGTACTGTATAGGGCACCTCTGGACCAGCATGGACCTTTTCATATTTTGCCTCCTGGTCCTTGTGCCATCCACAATCCATATCTTTACTGGAAAGAGCTAATTCCATATCATTAGTCGAAAAATTGTTGGTTATTGTCATATGGATGTATGAAGAAGTGATGCATCTTGGTACCAAGGACTAAAGTTGAAGCGTTCAATGATTTTGATTATTTCAGGCCGGTGTACACCTCATCCAAGAAAGCGACGTCTTTATAACATAGTATCAATAACACATTCCTGATCAGGAAATGACTAGCATGACTGCCAGTACGCCATTCGCACACATATACTAGACTTCATGGCTGATAACTGAGACATGTAAGGGCTGGGACGGGTTATGTGTGTAGCTGATACAGTTACGCTGAGTAATAATGTCTCAGACGACACACTCTTTGTGAATGTTTCTTTCGAGAAAGTGTCTTTTTTTTTTTTTTGCATGTGGAGCTGCCTGTCCTCCTTTCCATCCTCTCCAGTATCCTCCGAACATGCACCTCCTCGCATGTTCGATACTGTTAAAATCACTGTTATGTGGCCATTTTATGGCAGGTAAATAAGTTCTTATTTATCATATTTGTACCACATGGCAATCCAATATATCTACAGTAGGAACCGTACAAATATAAATGGAAATAATTGTTGTAAATGTCATTGAACTGTACATTTCAAAGATTTAAACTTATTAAAACAATTGCTGGTGACAAATTTATGCTCTGGTTCTGCCTTGCCTTCTTGTCAAAGTTACATTCTTTCAAGCATGTTCATATTAGGGTGGAAATAGTTTATTAAATGTTGAAATGAAAGACTTGAGTGAGCTGCTCACTGAGCAGATTAATCATACACTGCAGTGGACTTTTATTCAATTGTATAAATCTTTAGGTTGAATAAAAACTCCCTCGCTCTTTTTCATTTCGGTGTCAAGAGGTGAATAATGTGATTTGAGAGAGTGGATTGAATCCGCAGAAGCACTAGTGATGCATTGTGGTTTAAGACAAAATCTATCAGTGTCAAAAAGGATGATGAAATGGCCTAAACAGGCTTTAATAAAACAGCAGGTACTTTTTGCTGTGTATATATTTCAATAAAAAAAAAATAGATAGATGAACACAAGCAAGGTATATATTTTTTATATACAGTAAAATATGGAAGCCCATTCTACCACATAAGGAATAAAGCATGCTTTGGTTAATCATAGGACAAGTCATAATATGACATAACTCGAAATGAGATCAAGTTGAAATTGACACTGTCAAAGCTATATAATAAAAAATTGAAATTATGAAATAAAAAGTAAAAATTATAAGATAATCATGACAAAAAGTCAAAATTATGACTTGTCAAATATGATAAAAAGTTGAAATTGATAGTCAAAGCTATATAATAACTTGAAATTATCATACAAAGAGTAAAAATTATGATAAGTCTTTTGACATAAGTCAAAATGATTACGTCATAATTATGAGATAAAAAGTTGAAATTGACACACCAAGTCAAAGCTATAAAATAACTCGAAATTACGACATAAAAAGTAAAAATTATGAGATAGTCATGTGACAAGTCGAAATTATGACAAGTCATAAATATGAGATAAAAAGTTGAAACTGACAAGTCAAAGCTATATAACTTGAAATTATATAAAAAGTAAAAATTGAGATAATTCATGACAAAAAGTCAACATAAGATTAGGTTATTTATATAAAATATATTTATATACAATGGATTTATATGGTAAAATATGGAAGCCCATTCTACCACATAAGGGAAAAAAAAATCATGACATAAGTCATAATGTCATAACTCAAAATGAGATACTGTCATAATTATGAGATAAAAAGTTGAAATTAACACTCTAAGCCATAGCTATGAGATAAAAACTCAAAATTGTGACAAACTGAGTCATAGCTATGAGATAACTCAAAATGAACACAAAAATTATGAGTCATTTGTCATAAAAAGTTGAAATTATGATGCCAATGAGATAAAAAGTCTAAATGGACACACTAAGTCATAACTATGAGATAACTTGAAATGACAAAATTTTAGACAGCCATGACATAAATCAAAATTATGATGTCAATTATGAGAAAAAGTCATAGTTATGAGATAAAAACTGGAAATTATTACATAAAAAGTAAAAATGTTTACATCTATCATAAGTCATAATTATGACAAAGTCAACATTATAAGTCAAAATTATTTATTATTTAAAAATGACTCCATTTTGCTTTTATCTCATGATTTTGACTTTTTATATGTCATATGTCAAACTTTATATTATTTTCTAATGTGGCTGAAATGGGCATGCATAAGTATACCTTATCTGTGTGTATACAGTATATAGAGTAGATTAAACTGCCGTTTCAATATGAGTACCAATGTAACTGTAAATTAACAGCAGTCTTTACTGTTACACAGACCAATATTTGTTGCTGAAGGGATTCTGAATAAATATTCACTATTTTTTTAAAGATTTTTAAGGTTAAATGGTAAAGTACGACAAAAAAAAAAAACATACCCACTACAATGTTGAGAAATAATTTATTGAAAATGTGTGTTCTTATTGCTGGAGCATCAAGTAAATATATGACACAGAGCCTAAATGACTGTCATTATTAATATCATCACACCTCCAGTACACTCTCTCCCTTCTTTTTGAAAGCATGAAAACATTTTCAAATGCATTGTAATTGTAAGAACTACATCAGGCTGACCTTAAATGAAAATAGAGACATAATGTTAAAATCACTTTTAGTGAAGTACAATTACATACGAGCGCTACATAGTGTGTTACACCATCCAGCTGTGTTGGCATTGTAAAAGTGCTAAAATATCACTCCGATATTTACAACAATCTGCAACAAACAAGCTTCCGATTAGTCCATATATTACAGAAAATACTGTCACGGTACGGTTTTCTCTTTAATCAGAAATCGTTTGTGAAAGATAAACATCTGAATAAGAAATGCTCTCTAATTTGTTAGTGCAAGGACACCATTTTACAAAAACAAAAAGAAATGTTAATGACTTCCTGACTGTTTTAGTGAACTTAAGCTACAAGAATATGCTTGCTTCAAATATTCTGAAGTGTGAAATGTAATGTGCAACTTAAGTGCATAAATGAACCAGTGTTAAGAGGATAAACTTGAACAAAAAAAAAACCCCAAACATGTTGGCAATGAGAGAGAAACTCCCTCACTGACCTTCAGACACGCGCAGAGCTTCACATTGTCCCACAGAGATGATTGAGTGCAGGACACACAGAAGTAGCGCTGCAAACAATTTCCCATCACAGACCGAGTTTTAAAGTTTACGTCATTTGGCTATTTTTATCCGTCATTGTCTGATTGTTATAATTATGAATTAGGCCTAGATGTTTATCATAGAATCTTGGTCAATATTTATATTTTTAATAATTAACCTTTTGCATGTGTTTTTTGTTAAGTATAATATTTGATACGTCAGGCTTTAATGGCTCATGTAGTATGACATAGTGAGAATATAGAGCTCATACTAGAGGAGAAAAAAAACATGCAGTTTGGTGCATTTATATGGACAAAAAGATGAAAATGCTGATAGCTTGTAATGTAAATCAATGATCTTTATAACAGTATGAAAGGCTACTTGCATAAAATGCATATATCAGTTGTCACTCTATATCTGCCAATAATATGTATTAGTAAGATGATATTTAAAGGGGTCATGAACTGCGTTGTTTTATTGTTTTGTTTTATTATGTACTTATGTTAGTATGCTTTGTACATCAAAAATTGTCATAATTTAGAATTAAAAGGCATTTTTCCTACCCTGATTTTAAGGGGCGTGTCTGCTGTGAGACATCAGTGTAAACGCCCACTGCTGTGATTGGCTAACATCTTTGCATGTGAAATAGATAAGTATTACTCTCTCGAAAACCTTTAGCACGTTTTTACTATTACAGCTCTCAAGGTTAACTAATCGTGAAAAGAATCACATTTAAATCTATGGCATTATATTTAGATCGTGGCATGAAAGGTTGCAGTGATGAACACTGTAGCCGATCACAGACATGTTGTTGAGCGCACGAAAGCAGCGATCTCGTCATTGCAACTCAGTTTCTGCGCACTAATGAATGCTTTCATCTTCACTAACAGTGCAAACACGATGTAAGATATTCGTTGAATAAAACATGAGTTTTGGCACGAGTCCAGAACTCTGTCACTGATAAACTCAATAAGCTAATTTGTTTATAAAGGGAACATGTGCTCACCGGTTTTACGGTGCATTGTGGGAATTTTTAGGAAGCGCATTGGACATTGGTAACTTCCTGGCCAGTGTTCTGACAGTGTTATCTTTTGACTTATGCTCTTTGTAATGATTTTCAAATTCGGCAAATTATGGAAAATTGTCTGTTAACGCAACCTCAAGCTTTTTCTCACATGTATTACACACGTTTTACACAGAAAACTCTAGAAAAAAAACAGCACTATCTAGAGATGGTAAAAGGTTATGGTGCACACAAACACACACACACACACACACGACCCAGTGCACTTGGCATCTTGTGTTCATCCACTTCCTTCATCAAGCTGGCGTAGGCCTGTTTACAAAGAAAAAGTAACGTACATGTAAGACCTTGTGGACAATGTGACTAGTTCACAATTGTGGTTTCTATCAAATCAAATCTTTCTAGTTAGGTTGGTATTAAAGTCGGCATGAAACGGAGAATTCAATAGTCTTTTCTTCCCTATTGTGAAACGGCTTTTGGAACAAGAAAAAAAAAAAAAGAAGGGCGGGACTTGATTTTGGTCATAGGGAATTGATTGGATGGTTGTGGTTTGCTACTGGTGGATCTCATGTGAGTGACAGGTTGCCCCGCCCTCAGAAAAGAGATGTTGCTGCAAGAGGGAGGGGAAATTATTTTGATTATTGAGGGCATGTGAATTAAAAAATAATGATGTGCACGGATATATCATTTGTAATAAATACAGCAATATTCCAATAAATATGATTGTCAGTTTTGTTTCATGGTGACTTTAAGAGTATGAATATTATATTAAAATATTTACTTTCATAATATTCACTTTGGTTTCATGCTGACTTTAAGGAAGTGTATGAATGCATTAAATACCTGAGTGTCTGAACGACTAGCTGCCACTTCATGTGAACAAACTGCATAAGAGGAAAAATATCAAAAAGATAAACGACATGGATCATAAACAGAAGTCTAAAGCCAATTGTGTAAGGCCTCATTAGGAGTTGGCATTACTCTAGTGACTTTTCCAATAAAACCAAAGTAGGGCTCTTATTTTTATTGTTTTTTTTTTTTTTTGCCAACTTGACAAATGGGGCCTTGCATTAGAGAATCTACAGTGTGACAGAATGATTTTCAGCTAGAGAGAACATGACTGATGTGGGATGAATGGAGGGATTGCAGCAAGGCCAGCTGGCATATCAAGGTTATAATGAGGAATGAGGCTTGACACCGCACAGTCCGAGGAGCTAAACAGGACTAGAAGAGGGAGAGAGAATCTGAGGGAGCAAAAAGGACGGGGTTAAGATGCCAATGATCGTGGATACGATGGGACACGTTTATGCATATATTGCATTCTTCCTGCAGGAGATCTCTGTGGGACTGGAATTGTGAGGATAATGGGTTACAATGCAACTGTATGAAAGGGTCTTCCAATAAGGCTGTACAATACTTTACTTATTAAATTTTTTGCTTTAGAATTTCTGTTTTTAGAATTTATTTTACGGAACATATTTCTTGCAGTACATTATTGAGGAAAAGTAATCTTTATGAATTAAATATAATTTTTTGTAATATACAGTGGGCTACAAAAGTGAATTTTGCACATCATTTAATACAAAATATTTAATTACAAATATATTATCAGTATTACAATTTGAGTGAAAAGCTGAATTTAAAACATTTACTTTTTTTTTATTTTTAAATATGATTATATTCTAAAAGTGCAGAATGCTACAAAAAAATATATTGTTTCATTTTTTTTTCTTATTTACTTTTCAAAATCTTAACTTTAAATTTGTTTAAACTGTATTTAAAAACTGTACTTGCAGATAATATGATATTAATGAAATAAAAGGCCACTTAAGTGTTCTTAAAGGGATAGTTCACCCAAAAATGAAAATTTGATGTTTATCTGCTTACCCCCAGCGCATCCAAGATGTAGGTGACTTTGTTTCTTCAGTAGAACACAAATGATGATTTTTAACTCCAACCGTTGTGGTCTGTCAGTTAAATAATGCGAGTGAATGGGAACTCTATCAATAAGAGTCTAAAACACTTGCATAGACAAATCCAAATTAAACCCTGCGGCTCGTGACGACACATTGATGTCCTAAGACACGAAACGATCGGTTTGTGCGAGAAACCGAACAGTATTTATATAATTTTTTACCTCTGACAACGGCAGTGATGTCTCGCGCTTAGACTTCAATGAGTGCGAGACATCACTGCCGTTGTCAGAGCGCGATCAGACCTCACTAAACGAGTGCTGAACGCAGTTGGACATAGTGGTGTTTTAGAAGTAAAAAATAATATAAATACTGTTCGGTTTCTCGCACAAACCGATCGTTTCGTGTCTTAGGACATCAATGTGTCGTCACGAGCCGCAGGGTTTAATTTGGATTTGTCTATGCAAGTGTTTTTGACTCTTATTGATAGAGTTCCCATTCACTCGCATTATAAGACTGACAGACGGCAACGGTTGGAGTTAAAAATCATCATTTGTGATGAAGAAACAAAGTCACCTACATCTTGAATGCGCTGGGGGTAAGCAGATAAACATCAAATTTTTTATTTTTGGGTGAACTATCCCTTTAAAGAGAGTGACTGTTTCTTAACACACTTAAGTACACTTTTAAAAAGTGCACTTTGTAATAATGTCAAATTAAAAGTTTTACTTCAAAGTACATTTTAAATCATTTATTTTAATAATCATTGTAGAGTTTTAAAGAAGTACACTTATTTTGATGCACTGACTAACATACTCATGTAAAGTACTTGATTATATTATTAACTGTATTGTGTAATTCGATATTACATGTAAAATTAAATATTTAAAATTAATGTATTTTTAAGTGGGTCAAAAACTAATTGCATTTAATATAAATTTAAACTCTAATACATTTGATTTAAATCCAATTAACATGCAATTAAGTGTCCAAAAACACTTAAGTATACTCCTTTATAGTATATTATTTCCATAAGTATACTAACTCCCTTCTTAAGGTGACTTACACCCAATCCCTCAAACAGAAAAAAAAATCTGAGGATCTCACCCAGGTGTGATGTGAAGATGGTTAAGGCCCCGATATACTTCAAGCGAAATCTAAGAACTAACTGGTGTGACGTCATTTCAAACAAAACCAGGCCAAAACAAAGTTCATTTTGTGTTCGTTTCGGGAGTTTAAAACAGCTTGCCAAAGTGAACTTTCTGGAAAAGTTTGCTTTGGCAAGTAAACACCTTCGAACTACCATTGGTCCGTGGAGATTATGTAATTGGTAGGTGACTCTGAGGCTCCGCCTTCTTTGATGTGGAAATCTTCTTATGTTCAGTCAGACATCCGCGAGTAAAAACATGAACACACTGGAGAGTGGATGTTCGCTTAGAGTATACAGCTGCTCACGTATTTCAAACTTCTTTTTACCCCAAAAGTGAAGAATAAAAAAGAACTTTGCCGTGAGTATATCGGGGCCTTAAGCACGTGAAAGTGTAACTTGTATGATATGTTAGTGAATGCCTGAACCTTTGATGAATGATGACTAATGGGAGTAAGAACATTCACAAGCCCCCAAAGGAGGTAAAACAGAGAGGTGATAATCTAGGAGAACACAGAGACAACACAAGCAGGCATGATTCACACCCACCAGACCAACGCGCACATGTGCGCCTCCCTCAGGAGTACGCCGAGGCTTTCTTGCTGGAGTGGGACGGGGGGCGGCGGACGACGTAAGAGGGGGGCGGCACCCTGATGAAGGCATGGGGGAGGAGAAGTGAAGTTGTGAGGTGAGTTGGCGTGATTATGACAGTGTGGGAGATAGAGGACGGAGGACAGTGAGTGGAGGGGTGCTGTGTGTGTCGTGAGTTCAAATAAGAGTAAAATCACATTTCCATCACCTTAAGCGAGAATAACTCTGGCCTCTACGGAGCCCCTAAAGGGACATGGTGAAGGAAAAAATATGAGATAGAGGAAAAATTATTTGTCAATGATTTTGCGTTCTCTCGCAAATGTTTTGCGTTCACTTACAAAACCTTTTTTTTTCTTCACCATGTCCCTTTAGGGGCTCCGTAGACCTTAAAAGCCAATGGTACACTACAGGTCAAAAGTCTGGAATAATAATTAAGATTTTTTTAATTTTACTGAAAGAAGACTCTACCAAGACTGCATTTATTTGATTAAAAATACAGTAATATTGTGATATATTATTACAATTTTAAAAGAACAGTTTTCTATTGTAAAATATTTTAAAATGTTTAATTTATATTTGTAATTTATTCCTGTGGTCTCAAAACTGAATTTTCAGCATCATTACTCCAGTCTTCAGTGTCACATGATCCTTCAGAAATCATTCTAATATGCTGATTTGCTCAAGAAATGTTTCTTATTATTATCAATGTTGTTGTTTTTTTTGCTGCTTGGGGCAAGATTAAAAAAAAAAAAAAATTTGTACTTTTATTCAGAAGGGCACATTAAATTGATCAAAAGTCACAGTAAACACATTTATAATGTTACAAAAGATTTTTATTTCAAATGAATTTGGTTCTTCTGAATATTCTATTAATCAAAGAAAAAATGTATCATAAATAAAAAAAAACATTAAGCAAGAAAAACTGTTTCAACATTGATAATATTAAGAAATGTTTCTTGAGCAAATCAGCATATTAGAATGATTTCTGAAGGATCATGTGACACTGAAGACTGGAGTAATGATGCTGAAAATTCAGGAATAAATTACATTTTAAAATATATTCAAATAGAAAACAGTTCTTTAAAATTGTAATAATGTTTCACAATATTACTGTTTTTACTGTATTTTTAATTTTAAAAAAATTCAGCCTTGTCGAGCAAAAGAAACTTCTTTCAAAACGTAAACTGTAATGACTCCAAACTTATAATCAATAGTGTAAATTATTATAATTAATCTTAATATTAGGTATTAGAGCAGTATTTTTCCATTCAAGTGATCTGTCAAGAAAGTTGAGCAAGAGTTTCAACCAAACATTTTTTTTTTTAATTCCTGTTTTGTCCACATGGTGGCAGTTCTCGAAGCAAAAACAGTGAACTAAGAAAGTTCTTCTGAGGTTTTGATAAGACTCCAGAAACACGCTGAGCCATTAACCGTATTAAAGCAGTAAGTCATTCATGCGCATTATGAATCCAGACATCAAAGCACTGGGGTGAAAGAGAAAAGCTGCTGCTGCTGCAGTGTGCAAAACTAGAGCATGAAGAGACAACGTGTCATGAGTTTGCATCTGTATGTTCTTACCAGCTGGCTCTCACAGCTTCAATATCGCTGACTAAATTCTGTGCAAGGCATATTCCAAATATCTGCGGAAAACAGAAAGAGAAACGGAATGAAGTAACAAAAGGCAGATACAGTCAGCAATTGCAGATGAAGGCGTTCTCACCTGCAGCAGAGCGACTCCTATGAAGATCCCAGCCACTATTGTCAGGTTGTCCTGTAGCCATTTCTCAAACTGCGGCACACAGCCTTTGACATGAATGTATGTCTTCTGTTCTGCATCCTAATGAGTAATGAGGAACACATGAAATCAGGATCAAAACTTTGCTCTTTCTTTCTATGCACAGGAACAGTCTAAAGTTTGGACACACTTGAATTTGTATCTCATGTCATCTTACAGACCCTTCATCTAAGGATTAAGCTTACCACATGTTGTGGTGACTTACGTTGTGGTTATTTTTCACTGTAATTTTTTTTTTTTTTTTACAAGAAAATTCTATTTCAGTATATTTAAGTTTATAAGATATATATACAACATGTATATTTCTTCTAACTTTTTAAAATTACCTTGTTAAATTATAACGTATTAATTAACCCCTTAACTGTCACCGTACCGCTTGCCACCGACGCTTGGCCCTGTTTTTATTTATTGCCTTTTTTTGCATCACATATTTCAGTAATCATCAAAAATTTGGTAATTAGGTATATAAATGGTACTTTAAATCATTTTAGGGGGCTCCTCCCCCTAGTGGGCGTTGTCATGTTTCATATTACAACATTTATTTTAACTACTTTATAGTCAAAACTTATCTAATCTTGACAAAAGATTGGAAAGAAATCGTCGGAAAGGTCTGAATCTTAAGTTGTTTTGTGATAGAAGTGATATTTGGAAAGAAATTTATTAAGTTGTTACAGGAAAATGCATCAAAAAAATTTCAATGGAATGTGGGTGACACCTGGTGGCTTTTTTTGGAACAACGCCTAAACAAAATCTCATGGGAACTTTAATTTTTTTTTATATCAACTTCAAATTTGGAACACAACTTGGTTAGACACATGGCTTTGATTTTATATAAATTTTAAATGTATTTGTAAAATATATATTTTATATAAAATAACTTTTTAGTACAGTACATTTGATTTACAGTAAATTTAAACTTCTATAACTTTTTCATACTTAGATTTTTCACTTCAACAACAATCTGCTGAGTGTCTTCTTTAAAACAAGACCAAACTTTATAGGTTTATATTCCAAAGCTTTCTTGAATTACAACGATTTAAGTTTGAATAGTGCATTTTCACATCTATACTCAAAAAGGGGGGTGTTAAAGTTAATAAATTATATTATTAAAGGCACAGTATGTAAGTGTCGCCGCTAGAGGTCGCTTATTTAAAACAAAGGCATAGCTTGATGACACTGTGAATGAGCGTGGAATCATGGGAGTTGTCATCTTCACCTCCACAGCTGAAGGAAAGCAATCCGACGGGAATAGCGGCTAATGACACGGTCCGTGTCCTGGTTAAAATTGCTGATTTCTCTGGATTTAAACATTCTTGGAAACATTTGGGATAATGTAAGTACACAAGTCAACAAAATATATAACATTGTTCTAGTGGTTTTTGGATATTTTAATCCAAAAATCTTACATATTGTGCCTTTAACTTAAAAAAACTATGCAAACAACTTTATATGTGTGCATATTTCTGTTTTTCTTTACTATGCCTGTGTACAGTATTTTGAATTACTTTACAATTGTGTATGAAATGTGTAACAGCTTCATTCTTTTGTATTCATACATACAGTATAGGTCAGCCAAACTGGCCTTCATTTTGAGAGTCATGCCGTTCGACACATTGACTGAAGTGAAGAGCAGAAGGCAGGGGAAACAGTGCCAGAGTCTGACACCTTCATTTGGCGTCAAACTGATGCAGTGTGTGAAAAGTAAAACTGAGACTGAGTAATACTCACCGATTTTGCCCGAACATCATACCCACACTGTGTATTGATAACATCCTCCTGCAAAACAAGTAATTCATGTGGAATTAATGGAGGACAGCTGAAACATTTCAACTTCAAGGAAGTATGTTGACAGTCAGAAGAATTCCAGTGTGGGTGGAGTGAAGAGATAAGACTGGAAATAGCAACATTTTGAGTTAGTTCATCATTTTATTTTTAAATAAAACTTCCTCCAAACTAGCTCAGGATGTGCACCCTCCAAATCTTCATGACTCGTTTCACCTTAAATAGTTGTTTCTGTTTGAAATCAGTTCTGCTTTTTTATTTGTCCAGACATTCTTGAAATGAACAAACTCTTTATTTTAGTAAAGTTACTCACTATTTGCTTTTCTTATTATAACTTACTGTCAATGAAACACATTACCACCTGGAGTTTTCCGTCATGCTGAAGTAATGAATCGCTGCTTTCATAGAAGGGCTCATAACTGAATCATTTAATGTCAACGATGATTATTTGTTATGCGTTAATAGCTCATCACAGGCCATAATTCCATCCTCTTTGCCATAGATGTTGTGCTCCCGGTGCGTGTTTATTGTCTGTGAAATGTTATTTTTACTCTGTTCACGTAGACCAAATCCTGTTTTATACTCTCCATTTGTTTTGTTCTGTCATGTATTGTTTGCCCTTTCCCCTCAAGCTTTTATTCTCTCTTAAATCAGGAAAATAGTGGCATGGAAATTGTGCTTAGAAAAGAACTTCATTCTTTTCTTTCTTCTTTTTTTGACAAGTATCTCAGTGGCAAAAGTTTCTCAATTGCATCATATTTAAAGTGCCCTTTTATGCTTTGTTGGACATTACCTTTCATGTACTGTTATGTAGCTGTTTGTGAATATAACAAATTTGCATAATGCCAGCCTATGGTTTTCGTTGGCTGCCCTCGAACAACGTCTACATCCCGAATTCCGAAAATGTTGGAATGTTTTTTAAATTTGAATAAAATGAAAACTAAAAGACTTTCAAATCACATGAGCCAATATTTTATTCACAATAGAACATAGATAACATAACAAATGTTTAAAGTGAGAAATGTTAAAATTTTATGCACAAAATGAGCTCATTTCAAATTTGATGCCTGCTACACATCTCAAAATAGTTGGGACCCGGACTCTTCTACGACGAAGCCATGCTGTTGAAATAGCTGCAGTATGTGGTTTTGCATTGTTTTGCTGAAATACACAAGGCCTTCCCTGAAATAGACGTCGTCTGGAGGGGAGCATATGTTGCTCTAAAACCTTTATATACCTTTCAGCATTCATAGTGCCTTCCAAAACATACAAGCTGACCATACCGTATGCACTTATGCACCCCCATACCATCAGAGATGCTGGCTTTTGAACTGAACGCTGATAACACGCTGGAAGGTCTCCCTCCTCTTTAGCCCGGAGGACACGGCGTCTGTGATTTCCAACAAGAATGTCAAATTTGGGCTCATCTGACCATAGAACACTTCTTCACTTTGAAACAGTCCATTTTAAATGAGCCTTGGCCCACAGGACACAACGGCGCTTCTGGAGCATGTTCACATATCGCTTCCTTTTTGCATGATAGAGCTTTAGTTGGCATCTGCAGATGGCACGGCAGATTGTGTTTACCGACAGTGGTTTCTGGAAGTATTCCTGTGCCCATTTAGTAATGTCATTGACACAATCATGAGTGATGAAGTGTCGTCTGAGGGCCCGAAGCCTCTGCCCATCTTTACTTTTGAGAGACTCTGCCTCTCTAAGACATCCCTTTTATAGCTAATCATGTTACAGAACTGATATCAATTAACTTAATTAGTTGCTAGATGTTCTCCCAGCTGAATCTTTTCAAAATTTCTTGCTTTTTCGGCAATTTGTTGCCCCTTTACAAACTTTTTTGAGACCTGTAGCAGGCATCAAATTTGAAATTAGCTCATTTAGTCAATAAAAGTTTTCAATTTTTAAACATTTGTTATGTTATCTATGTTCTATTGCGAATAAAATATATCTGCATTGATTTCTATGGCAATGACGTTCTGTTGGTAGGTATAAATTTTCTGCTTGTATGGCACTTTGAAACACAACCTTGTTTTTGCAGCGACTTTCAGCATGTTTCCTATAACATAACAAATGTGTGATGTTTATATTTTACGTGGTGTGAGAAAGTCACATAAACCACTCGAAATCCGATCAAAGCAGTCAGACTGAAACGGATTTCCAGAAATGCGATTTGAATAGGATTTTAATCCACATATAAATGCTGTTTGAAACGAATTTGTAAAAGATGTTTTTATGTGATTTTTTGCCATTCACACTTGCTAAATCTGATCGGATTTCAATCGGATATGATCAAAAATTGGATTTGGACTGATAGTCTAAACGTAGCCTAAGTAAACAGTTTCAGACACTGTGCTGCAAACAAACTGTATATAATGAGTGTTTTGATATTAAGTGTTTTTGATCTTGGATGCTTGTAAACCTTTTGAAGGAGAGCTCTAAAACAAAATTAGGAGCCTTTAAAATAGCAAAATATAAAAATTAAATTAAGTTACAAATCACACAAAGTTTCTATATATTCCAGTTTCCATATGAATTAATCTCTTACCGCTGGGTCTTTGGTGCAACAAGAGAAGGGCACGCCACATTTTTCTCGGCTGGGGTTGCTGTCTGTGCAATTGAAGTAGATGTTAAGGTTCCAGTCATCTGCTCCAAACGCCCCACAACATTCCCACTAAAGAAACAAAAATATTGTCCATAGAATTACATTACAATCTGGAATGCACATTCGTCATAAAATGAAGATAACATTGCAATAATTTAGAATATTAGACATCTCTATTAGGTAGTACATTGAAAGTACAGATGCATTAAATGCATTAGACTGTATCTGTTTAATACACATCATTGTCAAAGATGTGGCATAAGGCGGCTGCTCTTTAAAGAAAGAAAGCCGCAATCCCCCCTTGTTCTCCCATTATACTAGTATTTGATGTTGACATGCAGTGCTTTGCTGGGTCTGTCTTCTTTATCATGCAAGGTCAGCAAGGAAATAACATGACAGCATCTGCCTGACTCTGATATCTAATTAAATCTGTCCTGAGGAAAGTCATGTGCTGGAAACAGATCTGCTGCACAGAGCATAAAGCTAGAATAAAAAAAAACAATATAAGCTGCAGTTGTGCAGTGTGTTTTTTCACAGAAAACAAGTGTGACCTACTACTTATATTATTAACAGTAAACCGAACTTTGTCACATTTATCACATTTTATTCTATGAAAAATGTCACTCTGTTAACCGAGTAATGCAGAAGAATGTTTAACATAAAACAATATAAAACACCAGAATATCAGTCAATTGACACAGCCCACCATTATATTTGAATACTTTATACTGACTATAGATGAATATTGCCTAGTGTGAGTGGCATCATACTTTTTTTTTCACCAGAATCATTTTAGAACAAAAATTGTACGTGGCACAAACCAAAGAATATTAACTAAAATAATGGTGTGTTTTTACTTTTAACCCTGAAACATTCAACTTTATGTTAATACTGATGTTTCCACAGTAATCTGCTTTTTTTCAATGAATCGGTCTAATGAACGATTCAATGACTCACTCATAAAACAGTCCCTTGCTTCGTTACTGAATGAATCAGCCGTTTTGAACTAATCAGTTGAATGAATTATTCAATGACTCACTCATTAAGACAATGACTTGCCGCCACCTTCTGGTGGATATAAAATATTATTCATAAAACATCTTATAGCATTATGCAACTGTGTAAATGCATTTATGCACCTCTGAGCCACATGAGCCCTGTATAAATAATCTACATGCCACATAAAATGCAGCTTATGTACTGCCTTTGCAGTGCAAAGATGGATTTTGTTGATATTGATTTCATTTGATTGGTTACAGCACTTCAAATTCTTATGTAAATGAAATCAATACATTCAATTAGAATAACAAGACACTATAGCCACT
Source organism: Anabarilius grahami (assembly GCA_003731715.1). Classification (NCBI taxonomy): domain Eukaryota; kingdom Metazoa; phylum Chordata; class Actinopteri; order Cypriniformes; family Xenocyprididae; genus Anabarilius; species Anabarilius grahami. Next base: position 4,742,733 of record RJVU01052005.1, read on the forward strand.
TCTCCACCATTGGGCCAATCCGTTCTCTTTGCTTAATCGTTCCAACTGGTAACCGGGTAACAGATAAGTGACCAATCCTGAGTTGCGACATCATTACACACATTCTACCAGCATGGTTCAGCGAGGTTAGCTAACCGAGTTGAGATTTCCGTGCCGAAAACGGTTTGTAATCGTGCCGTCATTCCTTACCGAATCATACCTGATCATTCTTAGAACAGACCGGCCCGAAAGCGGCTTATGTCTATATATAGTGTCTGTAGATATATTTAATGACCACTAATCTACTTCATGCCTGATGTATTAAAAATAATTCTAAAAGTTCAATAGCAATCTTCTAAAATGAAATACTTTAAAAAAAAAAAACTTTCAGGCCCAAATGGCACCTAATAATGACACATTAAACTTCTAAATTTCTAAAAAAATGTATAGCTTCAATAGCCTCAAAATAAATGCAATTCTGAGCTGATGAATTACTATTCTAAGTCAAAGAAATGTCAGCAGACAGGGATCTCTGTGAGTGCTGACAGTGGATAAGGAATCATCAAGTCATGCTGTTTCTATGGGAACTGCCTGTGTGCACTTCTGTGATGACATGTGGCACAGATAAACTGATAGTTTGCTTTTTTTCTCCTGTGAAGACACAACTACACACTTTTCATTTCTCTTTCATCTTGTTTATGCCTTTCCTCATTTTCACTTCCTAGTGTATTTTCTGTCTTTTCTATTTGAGACATGAGGACTCTCTGTGCTCTGGGCTTGAGTCTTACATATTCCTGAGTGAAGTCGATAAGGTTCTGCAAATCAATGTCATCTCTGTAGGCTCGTATGTTGTTGTTGATGAAAAAGTTGAGCTGATCTTTAATCCAGTCTTTGAAGACAAAGGCCAGGACACCGGCAGTCAGCTCCAGGAAGAAGATTATCCCCAGAAACACAGAAAACTGGGAGAGGAGAAAGACAAAAATACACTACAAATGAACAAAGATCAATAAATACTGTCACAAATGTATAGCTTATAGTTTATGCATTACCTGAAGTAAACTAGTTAATGCACTTGTAACACCTCTGGTTCTACTCGCACCTCCCTGAGCAGGATTTGAACCGGCATGGGAAGCGGCTGCGCTAATAGCATCAGTCACTAGCACACCTCTTGAGGCTAAGGGAGTGAGGTTTACACTCACAGCTCTTACTAGCTAGTCTCTGTTACACTCATCCCCCAAACCTCACTCCCATCCAGGTCACGGCACCAAATATAATGGTCCGACTCACTCTGAGCGGGATTCAAACCGGTGTTTCTGGCATGGGAGGCAGGCACACTATCAAGGACGCTAAAGACCGTCGCCCCTAATATCAGTTGCTGGCACGCCTCTTGAGGCTAAGAGAGTGAGGTTTACATGCACAGCTCTTACTAGCTTGTCTCCGTTACACTCACCCCCCTAAACCACACTCACATCCGGGTCACGGCACCAAATGTAACCGGTCTGACCCGATCTGAGCGGGATTCGAATCTGCATTTCTAGCATGGGAAGCGGGTGTGCTAACAAGACCAAAGCCTCAGCGTCACTGTAGTGTCAGTCGCCAGTGCAAATCTTTTTTTTTTTTACTAATTATTGTTACTAAAATGCATTGACAGTAGTTTCGTTTTTGTGATTTGGGTCAATAAATAAATAAATAAAGTGCAATTATTGATCCATGTTAGTAGACATGCATGGTTAATGTATAAGTAAACCAAAGATTGGTATAAGATAAGTGAACAATGTACTGTTTGTTATGAACAGTGTTCTCCTACAGTATGCATAGTTCAATATATGTTTGACATCCAGATATCATTTACAAGCACAGAAGTAATGAATCCCATTCTTCATTTGTTGCATTTACAAGTGACAAATAAAATATCAAAATATATTCTATTTTACTATTTTCTAATTGCCTAAAATGCTTGCATATACCCATGACCCAAAGCATGTAATAACGATTGCCCAAATACCCATGCATTTAAGTGTTAAAGAGGCACTAAGAACAGTTTTGCATGATGCTACACCTACTCCTAAAAAGAATCAAAACTTGGAAAACGTACAAATTTTAGCAGGAAGGTGTTTTCCCTCAGGGCCCCGATACAGCCTGCAAAACCCAGGATGAACATCACCCCTCCCACCACCAAAAACAACCACACTGGGTCAAATCCACCCAGATCTGTGATGGAGGAGATATTCGAGAGAACTCCCTGAGGAAGAAAGAGAGAGAGAGAGAGAGTGAGAAAGAGAAAGAGAGAGAAAGAGAAAGAGAGAGAGAGAGATTTAATTAGCTGAATTGCTTCCCAGCAATATCCAAGTGTGTTTATACATATTTGTGTGTAAAAGACCAGAAGGAGCACTGAGTGAAAAATGTAAACAATATTTTCTTATATTAAACTGTCCAAAAATGTATTTTTGTGGTCCTACCTTATAAATAAAATAATAATATAAGTTAAATGAAATAAAATATATTAAAAAAACTTTAAATCATATTTCACCTAGTTGCCAAGATAACGTTTCTCATTTAGTTTAATTTGATGTATTAAAATAATGAAAACGGCAATTAACATGACATATATATATCAAAATATTAATAAAAACTATAATAGTAGGTCTATGTAGGTCTTCAACAAACCACAGCAGCTCATGTGTATAATGTGAAGAAAATGGGACATCTCAACTTCACATGTGCATTAAGATGCTTATCAAATAAAGATGAATTTTATGGATTATGCATTAGATACTATATTTTCCTCACCTTCTCACTCCATGCCCACAGTCCAATTCCAAGGAAAGCCACTCCAAGCAACTAAAACAAGAAAGATATGGCATTGCTCTGGTAAAATTGATTAATTAAAAGGGACATTTCACCCCAAAATAAAAATTCTGTCATTCTGTCATTTACTCACCCTCATGTTGTTTCAAAACCATAAGATTTTGGTAACCTTCAAAACACAAATTAGGATATTTTTAATGAAACCTGAGATGTTTCTGTCCCTCCACTGAAAGTCCAGGGATTCGAAACTTAGAAGATTCAAAAAGGTTGTAAATACATTGTAAAACGAATCTATAATCGAGTCGAATGGTTTAATAAAAGTCTAAATTAAATCTGTTAATCATATAAAGTGATCATATATCTTCACAAATCTCGGAATAAACTGCTCGGTTCATATGGATTTGTTTTATGATGCATTTACAACCTTTCTGGATCTTCTAAGTTTTGGTTACCTAGACTTTCAATTGAGGGACAGAAATCCCCCAGGTTTCATTAAAAATGTCTTAATTTGTACTTTGAACATTAACCAAAGTCTTATGAGTTTGAAATGACATAAGGGTGAGTAAATGATGACAGAATTTTCATTTTAGAAAAGAAAGCAAGTCAACAAAAATTAAGAAGTTTTAAAAGGTTGTGAAACCCTAAAACATTTTTTTAGATGTTACAGTATGCATGCATTGCACATTATTGAAAAAAAAAATTTCTTGATGATTTGAACAGACGCATTTAAGGTGCAGTATGCACTTTTTGAGAAAATTACACCCAAACAAACACACCCCTTTATTATGTTCCACCCCCCCCCAAAAAAACAATGTTGGACAAAGTATGGATGAATCAGCTGTGATTCAATAACAGCATATCTTGGTTCTGTGAAGAAAATTTTTTTTATTCACGTATCGAGCAGAAACAACAACCTCGAAAAAGCATCTTTTTCGGTCCTTACCGCTTCAGTCTCTCCAGCACTGGAAAGCTTTTCTAACATAATACGGGCCCTAAAGCTCTTGTCTGATCATAACCCTTCTTCTTCCAATTATATTCCTCTGACCTTTTCCTCTTTGGTAAAGTCTAAGTCATCTCTATTTTTCTAGTCTTTCTTCAAATCTCCCTCTTGATCACTCTCCCCCATCATGAATGTATACGCCTACTACTCAGGGGCGGATCTACCGGGGTGGCACGGGGTGGCAACTGCCACCCTAAGAAAAAGTTGCCACCCCATCTGCCACCCCAGAATTATCACAGAAAAAATATATAAATATTACAGTGTTTCAAGTACTGCTTTTCAGTGTGATGACATAAAAAACACAGCGCAACGCAAAATAATGGCAAGAAAACACACCTTTCAATAAACTGTGCATGATCGTTGGCTGCACGCGTACGCAGCGCGCCCAGTGTGACTACTTCATTAACAAATGACTCTTATGAACCGGTTCTTTGTGAATCAAAAAACACAGACAGCGCAGCCAAGTTCACTTACGAATTGTTTTTGGCGAGCTGATTCACCGCCCGCCCGCTTAACTTTCATCATGGATAAAGGTCCTTTTGCCAACCGACGAAACAATAACATGAAATCAATAAGAAGATCCCGATCACAGAAACTAATAGCAGAGTTAGGTAAGAATATAAATGAATTTTATTTTCTCTCGATTGCTAACACAAGTGATTCAGTTGGCCCAGTTTCCCAAACCATCAGTTCTCAAAACAAAGACACATTTCTCAAAACGTTTAACAATGACAACATTAGCAAAATTTATGGCACACTAGTGGGAATCTGAAAGAATCATTTACGGGGTGTTTAAAGTTAAGTTACACATACAGTATAATTACAGTACACAGTACCACTACTTTAGATGAGGGAATGTACTTTTTTTACTGTACTGTAATTGACAGTATACTGTATTGTGGTGCATACCAAGTTCATATACATATACTTTTCTCATGCTTTTCATCTACTGCCAGATCACTTTACAATAGTAAAATGAATTTTTTTTCCCCAAAATCTTTTGCTATATAAAATTTTCTAGATCCGCCCCTGCTACTACTACTGATCGGCTACAAGAGTGTTGTAATGCTCGGTCCAGTCCACTTTGTTGTTTTTTTCACCTATTTACACAGCCACAATTTTTTTCAGCACACATACAGACATCTACCTAATATTCACAAAATTAATTGTTTTGGGTGTTGATTTAAATTTTCAGCAGGGTCTTTCATCTTGTTTTTTTTTTCTTTCTTTGGTACCAGTTCAAAACTATATTTTGGGTTCTTTAGAGTGTCAGCAAATAGCAATGTAACTCTTATCTGCTTTATATATCCAACTCTTACCAAATGAACCCACAATGCTTTTCTCCAAAGTACACAGTAATGTTTCCATTTCAAAACTTCTTTCCCAGTGAGCCAATATTGAACTTTAGAGATAAAAAGACAGCAAGCATTTTATCAGATTTCCTCAGCCTGACCAAACATAAGTCATAACAATTGAATGTAAAAGGTGCCAACTTCCATATTTCACTCTGTTAATAATTTCAACAGCTTTTCATGTTACAACATTTCTGCAATCTTCTTTTACATGGTGGCATCTGAGCAGACATCTGGTTCTTCCCATGAGACGTATGTCCTCATTATGTCCATAGGGCTGTGATGGCTTTTATTTCTACCATATTTCTTCATATACTATGATTTGTTGCTAATTAAACACATATGCGTTGTGTTCAAATTTACTTTAATGCTCACAAATTCTTTTGCAGTAATACGAATACATTTAATCCATGAGAAGAAAATTACTTTGGGGTTACAAATTTATTAACACAAATGTATTATTGGCAGGTTCTGTTTTGATAAATTCCGTAAGGTACGTTTGTAAGAAACAGGAACGATTTACCCCCAAATTCACCTAGTGATTCATTCTTCAATGGACAAATGAAGAAAAAGAGCAATACGTGGGTGGAGACACTTGGACCTGAATGTCAGCTATGCCATTGTACATATATTCATTACTGCTTTCAAATATGAGCACGATGTTTCAGAGGGGTCAGGATCTTTAGTTCAACCACCTTGTATATCTCAAGGCCGCAGAGACTTGAAACGCCTCCAGAATTTCATTCACTATTCAAAAAATTATTCTCAGCTACATTTTGCCAAGTCGTTTCAGTCTAAACGGCCCTGTTTGTCTCTCATAACGCTCCATTTTTTCATCTACAGAGCACCGACTGTGTGTCGGACATTGCCTCACACAAGGGTTTTTGTGTACATGAATTACTCAAGACAACAGTTCAGTGATTGTGGTTACAGTACTGTAGTTCTCTTACTAAAAAATGAACTCTAACTCAGATGACGAACAATTGTACTACATTGGGGAAAAAATGGTGTGGGATTTATTTTGAAACAACTTTCACTCAGAAATTGCAAGTAAATTTTACAAATATGACAAAGAAATGACAAGTAACATTGAATTAAGTGTGAAAGTAAGTAGAAAGATTGAAATAGTAATAGTACTCTAATAATTTTAGTTTTATTTGCAACTTCGAAAATATCTTTTACAGTATAATAATTAATATTTAATGCACAGTTCTGAAACATAAAAAAAACAATTCATCCGTGCAATTTTTTTTTTTTTGGCCTAATAAAGTTCAAAAGTGATCAAAATGTCAAACTTAATCTTCCAGTGAAAACATCAGACTTCACTCTGGTGACTCCACCCACATCTCAAAATCCAATCAACAAACGTTTCATAGAACCAAGTCCCTGCCCTACATTTTTCTTTTTCGTTAATGTGTTACATTTGGAAGTACGTCACAATACGAAAGAAAAATTCTATTGCTACTTTCATTTCATTGGGATTTCAAATTTTGATTTAGTAAATTAAGGAATTTTAAAAAATAAAAAGATTTTGTATTAATTTGTCAAATGGTTTCTAATAGAGGAAGACCTTAAAAGTGAAGCATGAGGGACAATTTAGTTTCTTGGACTTGATTACAAAAGCAGAAGTTGTGTGGTGTACAAAGGCTCCATTCATTCCCATCCAACTTTTCATGGCACAATGGAGCAAACCGGAAAAACATGCAGCTATTTCAGCATCGCAGGGTGTTGTTTGTGATATTAAAGCTGCGTACACACCCAGTTTTCCATGTCTCTGTAGACTGGAAAAATGCATATTCCTTCTTAGCTGTTTGCATGCGTTTATTAAAGGGTTTGTTCACCCAAAAATGAAAGTTCTGTCATTAATTACTCACCCTCATGTCGTTCCACACCAATAAGACCTTCGTTCATCTTCGGAACACAAATTAAGATATTTTTGATCAAATCCGATGGCTCAGTGAGGCCTGCATCGTCAGCAGTAACACTCCCTTTTTCAATGCCCAGAAAGCTACTAAAAACATATTTAAATCAGTTCATGTGACTACAGTGTTTTAACCTTAATATTATAAAGCGACGAGAATACTTTTTGTGCTCCAAAAATAACAAAATAGTGACTTTATTCCACAATATCTAGTGAAGGGTGATTTCAAAACACTGCTTCATGAAGCTTAGAATCTTTGCGAATCATTTGTTTCGCATCAGTGGTTCAGAGTGCCAAAATCACATGATTTCAGTAAACGAGGCTTAGTTACGTCTTAAGCGTTTTGAAACTTCAATAGTTCACGTGACTTTGGCAGTTTGATACGCGCTCTGAACCACTGATTCGAAACAAATTATTTGTAAAGATTCGAAGCTTCGTGAAGCAGTGTTTTGAAATTGCCCTTCACTAGATATTGTGGAATAAAGTCACTATTTTGTTATTTTTGGTGCACAAAAAAATATTCTCGTCGCTTTATAATATTAAGGTTGAACAACTATTGTCACATGAATTGTTTTAAAAATGTTTTTAGTAGTTTTCTGGGCATTGAAAAAGGGAGTGTTATTGTTGTCTATGGCATGCAGGCCTCACTGAGCCATCGGATTTGATCAAAAATATCTAAATTTGTGTTCTGAAGATGAACGAAGGTCTTACGGGTGTGGAACGACTGCGACATGAGGGTGAGTAATTAATGACAGAATTTTCATTTTTGGTTGAGCTAACCCTTTAAGCTTTCTAAATGCAAGTAGTCTGAAAGGCATGACATCAGCATCAGGTTGAAAGAGAATGAAATGATTCACAAATATACCCAGGGCAAACACCCAATGAACACTTTCATCCACACGCTCCAGTAAAGCTTAAGCATAATGGTTATCCTGCACTCCCTTTTAGATAGAAAATTATAAAAGATATCGTAAAGATCATCTCCAGCCAATCCGGTCAATGTATGGCCTACAGTCAATGTAGACCATGCTTGCATTATTTTTAATATATATATTCTGTAAATTTATGGAATTTAAGGAAATAAAGCGGCACTAATGATTTTAAATATAAAACATAATTTAATAATATTAAAAAACATCATAATGAAGACAATAATGTTGTCTACCTTGCATATACACAGTAATGATTTATTTTTTCTATTTCTATTTTTCTATTCTATAAAACCTTTGGGCAGTACATAATATTATTTCGCCTCATCCACTTGAGGCAAAACATAGCATCATGTAAGCACACAAACTTTTTAGTTCTTGTTCACCAAATGTCATCATGACCGACATACTCTTGAAGGAAATGACATTCACCTCAGTGAAAACATTCTGTACAGTATAGCCGGAAAAACGTCAGGCGGAAACAAAGGAGTGCTTTGACTTGAGGAACAAGCTAGCGGAGCCTGACTCACTTTCAATTTGTAAAATTATTCAGACAGTGTCCCGAGATGACAGCAATATTTTTGCTAAAGTAAAATTGCTATTGCTTTCATTGATATTACAGTCTAAAAAACAACCCAAGTTGGGTTAAATATGGACAAACCCAGTGTTTGGGTTAAATGTTTGACCAACCTACTGGGCAGTTTTATTTAACCCAACTACTGTTTAAAAATGACTATATGACTGGCTTAAAATGAACCCAAAATAGGTTGAAAATTAAAAATCAGACACATAATTACTAGAGGCAACAGTAATAATTGAAAGGTGAACATTTATTAATAAGAAATGTAATGTTTATTATTTAATTATTATTATTTATTAAACTTAATAAATGTTTAATTTATTAAACATATTAATAGATGTTGATTTCCAACCTATTTGGGGTTCATTTTAAGTGAGCAATATAGTCATTTTTAAACAATAGTTGAGTTAAATAAAACTACCCAGCAGGTTGGGTCAAACATTTAACCCAATCGCTGGGTTTTTAACCCAACTTGGGTTATTTTTAACCCAGAGTGTATTGTTCTGAAGCACAACTATATTGTACTTATGTTATCTTTCTGTTTGCAAACATGTGCCTACAAAATCAACTGTACAAGACTACAGTGCACTGACTATTTTTCATTATGAGTAAAATATGTAAGCTGCGTCACAAAACCCCCAATGTTAACCCAAACAAAGAATGTGAAAAGAAAAGACAAAAAGCATTACTTGGGTGAGATCATAACAGGAAATTCTGACTTCTGTGTCCAGTTTTAGTGCGGTGTGTCATGAGCCAACGGTAAACATACAGTAGCTAATGTAGCAAGTAGTTCATTGTAAATGAGTTCTGTAAAGTAGCACAGTGAACGCTCAATAATACCGCCCTCGTTATTGAACACCAGAGCTCATGTGAAAAGACGAGCGTCCCAGATAATTAGTAAAAACTAGGTGAAGGGAGAAAAGTGATCCATCTTGTGAAAATAAATCTTACTACATTAGGCTATAGGAGTGTTGTAACACGGATTGAGTTGTAATATCATCAATTTAACCAGTTATAAAAGCCTCCTGAGGTGACAATAAAAGGTGTGTGACTCTTTATCGAACAGAACTTTGGGATAAAAGTGTAGAATTTTATGTTTAGCTCATAGTTTGTATGGGATTCACATTAAATGGGACAGCACCTTTGTTTCCATTCAAAGTTGCAAATTGAAATTATGCGCAAAATTGGAATATTGCATAAAACATTTGCGAATAAAGCAGCATTTTCATCCCATGTGTTCAAGAGAACAAAATCGCCACTTCCTGGGAAACTGGCGCAAAATATAATAATAAAAATGGAAGTTGCTGCAATCGGAGAAGCCATGGCACTGTTGCACAGTTGGCTAATTTCATAAATTAAAACAATAAATGCCGTCATTGATCTCTTGCGGTCGGATTCCTGCCGTTTAATAACGCAGTCATGTGAGACACTTCTGGGAGGTCATTTTGTCAAATCATTTTGATGACAGACTTTGGCTCAGGCATTTCAAAACAACCAAATCAACATTTGAGATGCTGTGCAAGGCGATTGGTCCACTGGTTGTCCAGTTATCCAATCACATCCAGTGGCAAAGTCATGTGAGTTTTTTGTTGCGCATCGAGGGATTTATTCGGTAAATGTTTCCAGCATAGTTTATGCATGTCTTCTTATCCGATAAAAAATGTATCCGCCTCAACTGAGCTTGTTTTTATGCATATTTTTAGTATTTATGCTCATCTCGGCGTTTCCACCCCGATATCCCAAAATGCGCATAAAAATAGGTGGATGGAAACATAGCTAGTGAACAACATTTGCCACAATTGTCATAAAAGTTTTCAAGGTGGCATTTTATTGGCCACAAAAGTTAGATAACAAAAATTAGACAGGGCATTTATTTTCTGTAAACATGAACTAAAAATTGAGGTCATAACCAAAGCATTGTCATTTAATCAATCAGACACTCATTATTTGTCACTTGATCTACATATCATAAACATGTGACAAAAAACATATGCGTTTTGTCTACAAAAGCCAAATAACAATTCTGGTTACTCAAGATGAACCTCATCAGATTGCAGCCCTAAAAATCCCAGAAATTACTTTTAAAACGACATTGGATAATTCACACACTGATTAAAATGTTTACCATTTGGAATTTGTTTTATATGTTTACTATTTATAATATTTAAAATTAAAGGTGCAGTGTGTAAATTTTAGCGGCATCTACTGGTAAGGTTGTGAATTGCAATATAGAGAAGCTACGGTGGCCAACACAGGACAAATATGTCACTGTCTGAGACAACAGAGAGTAGCCAGTCAAGCAAACGCACTCTGTAGAGCAGTTTGTCCGTTTAGGGCTACTGTAGAAACATGCCGCCGCAAAATGGTGACTTAACATGTAAAGGGACCCGCGGTGTATGAGATAGAAATGGCTCATTCTAAGGTAATAAAAACATAAGTTCATTATGTAAGGTCTTTATACACCACTGAAAACATAGTTATGTATATTATATTGCATTTATGTCAATAGATCATACTAAAATGTACACATTGCACCTTTAATGCAGGAAAGTTCGGGTATATTGAAGATGGCATAACAATAATTTTGAACAATTACAAAAACAACAGTTTTTAGAGATAAATGGTATATTTTGAAATAACAAAAGCTATATAATTTGAAGCAGATAAACATGGGAATTATGTTAAAACAAAGTTGTAGAGTTACAATATCTTGTCACTCCAGTTATTGCATTCAATCCAGGATACAGATCCATGTGTTCTTCCATACAGTAACCCAGCAAACAGGGAATGTTCTCAGAACTTTGGCTAACGTTCCCTCAGTTATGAACAAACGTTATTAGAACGTTTGTTCAACGTTATGTTAATGTTCTCAAAACTTTAGCACAAAAACATTACTTATACATAGGAACGTTTCTATGTTTGCATTATAATAAAATGTTAATGTTTCCTCAACGTCTGTATAATCAAGAAAAACGTTTTGAACGTTAAGAAATAACGTTTTCAGAACTTAATGAGAATGTATTTTTGTTAGTAAGGTCGATGCATTGCTTCACAGAGAGAAAGCCGATTATCTGTAGTACGCACTTGACTGCTGCTGTCATCATGAACATCTGAGATAAACGGTTGGAAGCGATATAAATAAATGAGTTACATTAACACGAAACAGAACCAGGGGCTCCTGCAGCCAGCTCAGCGCAGAATAATCGATTGGTCTTAATTTAATCGACAAATTATGCCTGTCTTGTACAGTATATACCGGCTTCTCGCATTTCAAACAAACGAACAAAGGAAACGACCTGCGCACGAGAGCGAAATACCCATATATCAGACCCACATTCACAAGCATTGACAACAAACAATGATATATAAACAAAGAAATGATGGTGCAAACACAAAGCTCTTACCCAAAATATAATGTTAAATCCAAATATGAAATATTTAATGCAGCAGCTGACTTCTTGACCCTTGTAATGCTTTCCTGACATCATTGGCTCGTTTTCTCCAGCACAAACTACTGGCTCACATAAAAAACGCGAAGCAGGTTCAGTTTGATTATTCCGTTCTTAGGACATCGATGTTAAACTGTCCCAGTAATGTTATTACCCGCATAAAAGAAACATAATGCTGACCACCTTCAACAGCGCCTAAATTAGGTACAATGCCGACTGTCATTTATAAACAAATCCGCTGACTTCAACTCTGTATATCTCGAAATAACAGCTCCTTCTTCACTGCAATTAGTTCACATAGCTTTTTTTTTTTTCACTTGACATGGCTGCTTTTGATTGACAGCACAAGTAACCAATCAGCTGTTGTGCCTCGGTTACGCCTCAATCCTCCCCCACCGGGATTCACCTCCTCTCACAAGTGAAATAATTGCCGTCTGAATGACTCCATCAGAGAACACTGAAATATTGTGTAAATATTTGCTGTTTAAACTAAAATGCTTATGCTTTTCGCTGTTATATTATATTAGATTATTGTTGTATGTTTTTAAAGGAGACCTGTAATTGTTTTTCTTGATCTGACTGACTGTATTTGTAGTAGTATTGTTATTTTTGTGCTGCCATCTTGACTCTCTGGATGGAGATTGTAATATAATGGGATCTTCCTGGTTAAAGGGATAGTTCGCCCAAAAATAATGTCATTAATTACTCACCCTCATGTCGTTTTACACCCGTAAGACCTTCGTTCATCTTCGGAACACAAATTAAGATATTTTTGATGAAATCGGGGCTGCGTAGACAGCACTGGTAGCCTACTTCCTCTCTCAAGATCCATAAAGGTACTAAAAACATATTTAAATCAGTTCATGTGAGTTCAGTGGTTCTACCTTAAAGCGACAAGAATATTTTTGTGCGCCAAAAAAAACAAAATAATGACTTTTTTACAATATCAAGTGATGGCCGATTTCAAAACACTGCTTCATGAAGCTTCGGAGCTTTACGAATCGAATCAGTGGTTCGGAGCAGGGTTGCCAGGTTTTCACAAACAAACCCGCCCAATTGCTCTTTAAAACTAGCCCAAAACTAGTCCAATGGCATTTCCCACAGTAAAAATCACGTCCCAGGGGTTAAAATTTGCGTTTTTGGCGGGGCTTCCCTGGTAAAATTCGCATTCCAGGGACTAAATATCACGTTATTTTGGGTCGATTCAACCCACGGACATGAAAAACAACCCTCGGCAACAGTGTAAAAGTAGCCCAATTCCGTGGGAAAACCACGGACTAGGCAACACTGGTTCGGAGCACCAAAGTCACGTGATTTCAGCAGTTTGGCGGTTTGATGTGCGATCCAAATCACTGATTTGACACAAAAGATTCATAATGCTCTGAACCACTGTACTCACATGAACTGATTTAAGTATGTTTTTAGTACCTTTATGGATCTTGAGAGAGGAAGTACCATTGCTGACCTCACTGAGCCATCGGATTTAATCAAAAATATCTTAATTTGTGTTCCGAAGATGAACGAAGGCCTTAGGAGTGTAGAACGACATGAGGGTGAGTAATGACATTATTTTCATTTTTGGGTAAACTAACCCTTTAAACAAATGATAAATAAAAAGAAATAAAATAAAATATATATATATTATATTAGGCCTATATTATATTATATATATGACCATAAAAAAATGTNACCTTTTAAACAAAAGGATAAATAAAAAGAAATAAAATAAAAAATATATATATTATATTAGGCCTATATTATATTATATATATGACCATAAAAAAATGTGATGGAACATAAATAGAAGAGGCTTCTACTCACAGTTTACATACAGTATAAAGTGTAACATTTACACTGACTAGAATTTTGTGTTTGAATCTGGAACCAATGGAACTGCTGACAGAAAAATGTGAAAGGAAATTCCAGAACACATTGTTTGTTTCACATTCTTTCTTTGAGATATTGTCCTGAATAAGTATTGGAGGTTTCCAAAGGCATTTCTGTCCAAACAGAAAAATGAGCAAACATATGGTGTTTTTATAATTACTCATTCATAGAGATATTGTGAAACTCATGACATTCTTCAACATAAGTGAACATTGATGCTCCATGAACATTGAAAATAACGTTTTCTTGCTCTATTATGACATCCTGTGGCCAAAAGTGCACCTGCAATGTTCTCATCAAGTAGTTCTCAAAAAACAGGCTAAACAAAATATACTTTGTTCTCTTTCAAAGGCATAAATACAGTTCCAGAAAAAAAGTATGTGAACTCAGATGCTTTGGCATGAGCTCAAGTTTTGCACCAGACATCCTAAGAATATTGATGAATTGAAACCATTGTGACTTGGTTGATTGATGACCATTGTGCACTTATAAGCCATGATTACAGGCAATATTTGGTGGAGATGACTGCTGGATCTTGCATTGTGAATGTTTATACCATTTATATCACTGCTATCAGTTTAAGCAGACCATGTTTTTCTATGTTCAAATCAAATATTATGACCAATGCAGAAATTCATGGTAAATCCAAGGGTTCACATACTTCTTCCTACAACCCGTACATCACAGAGACGTCTATATGATGTCTGCATTTACATCTGCAACATGTATTTTTTTATTTGCTCATCTGCAATACGTCTCATATGTTTCCTGTCAGATGTTAAATAAACATTTAGAAAATGTCTTTAAAGGGTTAGTTCACCCAAAAATGAAAATTCTGTCATTTATTACTCACCCTCATGCCGTTCCACACCCGTAAGACCTTCGTTAATCTTCGGAATGCAAATTGAGATATTTTTATTGAAATCCGATGGCTCCGTGAGGCCTGCATAGGGAGCAATGACATTTCCTCTCTCAAGATCCATAAAGGTACTAAAAACATATTTAATCAGTTCATGTGAGTACAGTGGTTCAATATGAATATTATAAAGCGACAAAAATATTTTTGGTGCGGCAAAAAAAACAAAATAACAACTTATAAAGTGATGGCCGATTTCAAAACACTGCTTCAGGAAGCTTCGGAGCACAATGAATCAGTGTGTCGAATCAGCGGTTCGGAGCGCCAAAGTCACATGATTTCAGCCGTTGGAAGTTTGACACGCGATCTGAATCATGATTCGATACGCTGATTCATAACGCTCCGAAGCTTCCTGAAGCAGTGTTTTGAAATCGGCCATCACTATATAAGTCGTTATTTTGTTTTTTTTGGCGCACCAAAAATATTCTCGTCGCTTTATAATATTAATATTGAACCACTGTACTCACATGAACTGATTTAAATATGTTTTTAGTACATTAATGGATCTTGAGAGAGGAAATGTCATTGCTCCCTATGCAGGCCTCACGGAGCCATCGGATTTCAACAAAAATATCTTAATTTGTGTTCCGAAGATTAACGAAGGTCTTACGGTGTGGAAAGGCATGAGTGCGAGTAATAAATTACATTATTTTAATTTTTGGGTGAACTAACGCTTTAAGATGTTTATGATTTAGAGTGTATGCAAAACTGCTTTTTCTAAGATGTTTATCAGATGTTTGTACACAACAGATGTTAAGAGCTCTTTAGCAGACATCTTAGAGACGTACCATATGTTCTCAAATACTTCACAAATACTTCAGTGTTTGATTTTTGCAGTCCTTTCATTGAGCATTTGGCTGGCACACACATCTCTCTGCTCTGATATCCTTTAGCTCCTTTATAATAATGTCCGCGCTGTCACTGCTGTACATCACGATGAGAGATGACAGCCCTTGAGGAGTGCAGTTTGATCTAGAAAATATATGAAGACAGTTTATGAAGGTCACACCTGTGTATTCAAAACAATTGTCATGCATAACTATAAAAAGCTGCATAAGAGACTGAATGCACCTTTGAAGTAAATCATTTTCTCTGTGGTGTTTTCTTTGTCTCTGAACAGGCATGGATGACGCAGACATTTCTTTCAAACAGATACCTCTAAAAAGGCAACACAAGGAAGGACATCATTATTTGGTTACATACAATGAATACATAATGCAATAAATAATTATGCTCAACATTAGGGCTGTAACCAGACCAGTGTTGAGTAAGAGAAGCTACTATTAAAGGGTTTGTTCACCCAAAAATGAAAATTCTGTCATTAATTACTCACCCTCATGTTGTTCTACACCCGTAAGACCTTCGTTCATCTTCGGAACACAAATTAAGATATTTTTGATCAAATCCGATGGCTCAGTGTGGCCTGCATTGCCAGCAGTAACACTCCCTTTTTCAATGCCCAGAAAGCTACTAAAACATATTTAAATCAGTTCATGTGAGTACATTGTTTCAACCTTAATATTACAAAGCGAGAATACTTTTTGCGCTCCAAAAATAACAAAATAGTGACTTTATTCCACAATATCTAGTGAAGGGCGATTTCAAAACACTGCTTCATGAAGCTTCGAAGCTTTACGAATCATTTGTTTCGAATCAGTGGTTCAGAGAGCCAAAATCACATGATTTCAGTAAACGAGGTTTGGTTACGTCATAAGCGTTATGAAACTTCAATAGTTCATGTGACTTTGGCAGTTTGATACACGCTCCAAACCATTGATTCGAAACAAATGATTCGTAAAGATTCGAAGCTTCATGAAGCAGTGTTTTGAAATTGCCCTTCACTAGATATTGTGGAATAAAGTCGCATTTTGTTATTTTTGGCACACAAAAAATATTCGAGATCTCGTCGCTTTATAATATTAAGGTTGAACAACTATTGTAACATGAACTGTTTTAAAAATGTTTTAGTAGCTTTCTGGGCATTGAAAAGGGGTGTGTTATTGCTGTCAGGCCTCACTGAGCCATCGGATTTAATCAAAAATATCTTAATTTGTGTTCCGAAGATCAACGAAGGTCTTACGGGTGTGGAACGACATGAGGGTGAGTAATAATGACATAATTTTCATTTTTGGGTGAGCTAACCCTTTAAAGTATTTGATACAAAACTGAAGTAGACTAATTAAACAAGCGTTTTTAAAAATTAACACGTAAATATATTGTTACTAGTTACAACAAAACATATTTACAGAGTCGACAAAATAATAGGCGTACATTGTAGAGGGACTTGATTAGGTGAATCGTATTTAGGCCTAAATGAACCGACAGCACGAATGATTCATTGGAACGAATCGGACTTTCCAAGGGCTACAAGAGTGGAGAGTCCCTTTTCCGACCAAGCGATTCACTAGAAAGAATCGGACTTTCCGGGCTCCATATGAGGAGGACCGTTTAGAATCAGCTGATTGACCAGAAAGAATCGGACTGTCCTGTATACAATTTAGGTGAGCTTTAAATATTCTCTCAGTAGCTCGTTGCTTTTACTTTTAAAACAACTGAACTGTCATTATGCTAAAATGTAGTTTAGCCTACTTAGTGGCATCGCTAATTTTAGTTACTCCTCAACAACACTGCCATAGACATTGAGGGGAACCCTTGTGAAAAAAGTAGACTTCATTTTAGCATACTTTTTAAAAGAGTAGCTACTTATAAGGTATAGCCTACTTAAGTGTGAAATTAATACTGCTTTCGGACACTTAATTACATGATATTTACATTTGAATGAATAAATGCAATTAGTTGAACTCATAGTTTTTTGACCCACATAAGCAGGACTTGAAGGGTTCACCCCGAAAATAAAATTTTCATCCTTTAGGCCTACTCACCCTCATGTCGTTCCAAACCCGTAAGACTTTTGTTCATCTTCGACACACAAATGAAGATTTTAATGAAATCTGAGAGATTTCTGTCCCTCCATTGACAGCCCAAGAAACGTAATTTAGGATTTTATTCACATATAAACAATGCTTAATGAGCACAGAGCTTATCAAATATGGTAAACAGAAGCTCCAGCATGCTTGCTTGATGTGTGAGAACCAATGAGGTTCATTCTTATGTGTTAAGCAGCACGTTTGAGCTTCCACAAGAACCAATGAGGTTTGTTCTTGCGCATCAAGCATGTATGGTTGAGTTTATGTTCGCTAATCAATGTTTATATGTGAATAAAAGCCAACATTAAATCTGTTTATCATATAAAGCGATCTTGTCTTTTCATAACATTTGGATTAAACCGCTCGATTCACATGGATTAGTTTTATGATCTCTTTATGAACTTTTTGAAGAGACAAAGTGGTAGTTGCGTAGCTTTTTAGGTGAACTAATCTTTTAAGTACATCTTTATATAAATTTTATAATTCTATTGTCTTTGAAATATTGAAGTGCACTGCTTAATATACTGTAAATGTACTTAAATGTCATTTCTGTTGAAACTTTTACATATTTAAATATAGGCTATTTGATGAACTTGCAATTTAATAAATTTAAAATGTATCAACTTTAAACGTAATATTGAATAACACACTACAGATAAAATTATAACCAATTACTTTTCATGTACTTTAGTACGATAGTCAACACATTAAAATAAGTGTACATATTTAAAGCATGATAAAAGATTAAAACATGATTTAAAATGTATTTTAAAGTAAAATGTATCATTTGACATTATTACAAAGCATACTTTTTAAAAGTGTACGAAAGTGTGTTCAGAAACAATCATTAAAAGTGTATTATCTTTAACACTTAAGTGGCCTTTTATTGCATTTATTATTTTTTTATCTGCAAATACAGTTTTTTTAATTTATTTTTTTTATATTAAATATACCTTTAAGATTTAAAGTACACTACATGTGCACATTAAATACTATTAGCTGTACCTATTTTTCACAAGGGAAATCAAACACTTTCAATATTTAGTTAGCACTGTAATAGATTTCAGTGGCACAATCTTAAACTTTTACATATTGTCAAGCCCCCTTACTCAAAATAGTGATATATTACACACAGACAGGCTCATACCTACAAACACTTATGTTGAAACTGGATGGCTGTAGTATCCATTGACTCAACTTGCTCGTATGAAGGTTGACATGATGTACATACAGCTTGCATGCAGCTACATGCCTCCCATGTCTCAAATGTCTCTCATATTCTGAGCTGACCATGCAGCTCTGCCTGTGCCTGTGCTCTGAACTCGCTCCTGAAGCCCTCTGCTGTAGCTCCATTGATTTGCTCCTGTAGACCACTAAGAGCGGCTGGCTGAGAGAGCTGCCATTCAAGCAGTAGAGGCTCTGTGTGAGGGCTTCGTGGAGAACCAAGCTGCCGCTCTCATCCCCAAAGCGAAGCTGGAAGCCCAAGATATCTGAGTGGCGTGGTGGCTGGGTTATTGCAGCTGTCACGTCAAAAACATCATAGCCTGTCGGAGGCACCCGGTCCAGACTCAATAAGTGCTCCACAAGAGGGCCACTAATGCTCAGATTATCTCTTCCTGGTGAAAGACTATGGACTGTGACCATCACACTAAGCGGCTTGTGATGAAGAGTCTTCCTCAGCAGGACCAGCTCTGCAACCCTCATGAAGGGACTCAGCTGGGACATGTTGAACCAGATCCATCCTGCAGTGCCGTACTTTTCATCTTATGTGGGAAAAAGCAGGAAATATAATTGGAAAATAATGCAAAACAGATGTATTTTTGATAGTTAAATTTTTTGACCACACTGTACACCATTCATATGTTTAAGGTTAAAAGAAAGCTCAAATAAAGGGAAATTAATTGCCAATAATAAATGGTTTATATATATATATATACACAGTTGCAAGAAAAAGTATTTGAACCACTTGCAGAATCTGTGAAAATGTTAATAATTTTAACAAAATAAGGGAGATAATACAAAATGCATGTTATTTTTTATTTAGTACTGTCCTGAGTAAGATATTTTACATAAAAGATGTTTATATATAATCAACAAGACAAAAAAAAAGTAGCTGAATTTATTAAAATATCTCCGTTCAAAAGTTTGGGAACCCTTGATTCTTAATACTGTGTGTGGTTACCTGGATGATCTATGTCTGTTTTTTTGTTTTGTGATGGTTGTTCATGAGTCCCTTGTTTATTCTGAGCAGTTAAACTGAGCTCTGTTCTTCAGAAAAAATCTCCAAAAAAAAAAGTCCTGCAGATTCCTCAGTTTTGTTTTTTTTAGTTTTTTTTTCCTCAGATGTTCTAGAAAAAAACATGATGCATTAACAGATGGGGGGTGAAAACATTTGGAATTCAAATATCAAGGTAAATTGAATTTAATTTGTCTTCCGGGAAACATGCAAGTATCTTCTGTTGCTTCCGAAGGGAAGTACTAAATGAAAAAAAATGATATTCAAGCGAAATAAGAAATATTTGCACTTCTTCATCCTGTTTAAAAGTTTTCATCCCCGACTCTCAATGCATCGTTTTTTTTTCTGGAGCATCAGTGAATGTTTGAACCTTTTTTAATAGTTGTGTTTCAGTCCCTCAGTTGTCCTCCATGTGAAAAGATGGATCTTAAAGTCATACAGCCACTGCTGGAAAGGGTTCAAATATGCAAAAGATGGAGGAAAACTGAAGAATTTTTGGGACCTGGAAATTTTTTCTGAAGAACAGAGCTCAGTTTAACTGCTCAAGACAAACAAGGGACTCATGAACAACATCACAAAACAAAAAAAAAACAGTCGTAGATCATCCAGGTAACCACACACAGTATTAAGAATCAAGGGTTCCCAAACCTTTGAACTGGGTCATTTTAATAAATTCAGCTATTTTTTTGTCTTATGGATTATATGTAAACATCTTTTATGTAAAATATCTTACTCAGGACAGTACTAAATAAAAAATAACATGTATTTTGTATGATCTCTCTTATTTTGTTAAAACTTTGCACATTTTCACAGATTCTGCAAGTGGTTCACATACTTATTCTTGCAACTGTATATAATGTATACATTTTAATATTTAGTTTAATATTTTATTATTTATTTTGAATTAAAATATATGTTCTACTTTACCTTCAATGCTCCGGAAACTCTGCACAAGTGTTCCATCTGAACCACTCGGGTCTCTTGCCTGTGTATCCAAGGACTGGTAAACATGCTTCATGTAGGGGTGTGGCTTTGCTTGCTGAGGTGCTGACAGTTTATTTATGTGCAGCATCTCCAAAATAGCTTTGCTCAGGTCTCTATCCTCCGGTTCCTCCCCCTCATCTTCCATTAACGCCAAACCGTGAATCCCTCCTAGTCCTAAAAGACCAATTAGGAAGCATAAAAATGATGCTGAAAACCTCATTCTGCAAAGAAAGGAAGAACTGACAGATTCACTGAAGAAAGCCGAACCCTGATTCTCCGACACAGCTCAGTCAGGAAACAGTGGGCACAGCAGAACCTCGCTCACTCATTAGTGGGTGGGTAGGATTCAAAGCCCATGCAACCAACAGCCAAACACTGAAAAAAGCAATTACTGCTTTCCCACAGAAAACCCAGGAATGTCACACTCCATTTGACAGGCATTGTGCTCTCAGTTTTCGTGGAAGTGCTGCAAAGTGAACAGGCTTGTTTTGGTTTGAGGCTTCAGTTCCTTTCACTTACTTGAATCAAGGGCTCTTTTCAACTTGTTGAGCTTTTCTCAGTGTAAGCGGATAGTGCTCGTCTCATCTATGTTCATTAACTTTTGCATTCTTGGCACGAACAAAGTATCAAGTGCAAGTTCTTCATTGTAACCTTGAGATTCATTTTGAAAGTTGTGGGTAATAATTTAGCAATAGACGTCATTATTATTTAATTTCAAGTTATTTTTAAAAACACATGGATGGATTATTGTTTAATTAAATGGCTAGTTCATCCAAAAATGAAAATTCTGTCATTAATTACTCACCCTCATGTCGTTCCACATCGGTAAGACCTTCGTTTCTTCGGAACACAAATGAAGATATTTTTAATGAAATCTGAGAACTTTCTGTCCCTCTATAACGCAATTACCAATTTCAAGGTCCAGAAAGGTAGGAATGACTGCAGTGGTTTAACCTCAATTTTATTAAGTGACACAAGTGCTTTGTTTGCAAAAAAACAACAATTTACCACATTTACGAAAATAATGACCTGCAATGCGCCTTCACAAGAGCAACACGCCACATGCGTTTTGTGTTCACGCGAGAGCTGACATTGTTGCGTGAACATGCTTGGATAATATTATTTTGTAAATAAAGTGGTAAATTATGTTTTTTTGTGCAAACAAAGCACTTGCGTCGCATCATTAAATTGAGGTTAAACCACTGGAGTCACATGGAGTACTTTAATGATGTCTTTACTACCTTTCTGGAATGTGTAAATTGAGTTGCTCCAAAATTTCATCAAAAATATCTTCATTTTTGTTCCGAAGATGAACGAAAGTCATACGGATGTGGAACGACACGAGGGTGAGTAATTAATGACAGAATTTTCATTTTGTGGTGAACTAACCCTATTGAGAGATTGACCACAAAAGTCTTTTTGACAAAACGATTTTGGTACAAATGGCACCATTTTCTGATATTCCTGAGAATGACCTGAAATTAAGATACATTTACTTGAGAAGCAAAATGACTTTCTTATTTACTGAAATATTGATCAAAATTAAATGAGTTTATGGTTAAAACAAGAACAAAATCTGCCTGTGAGGTAAGAAAAATAATCTTTGAATCAAGTTTGTTTTTCTCACCCCACTAATCTGGCAGATATTTATTCTTCTTTTATCTTGTAATTTTACTTCTCAAGTAAATGTATCTTGATTTAAGAATTTTTAGATATTTGTAATGGAAAACAAGACAAAAATACTGAGGAAGAAAACTTTTTTACAGTGTAAGATTTAAATCTAGACTCTGCTAGGCTCCATAACATTAGATCGGAAGTGAAGATACTGTAAACAACTGAAGTGACTTCAATCATATCCTGCTGTTTGGATTTTGCTTATTTATACACTCTTTTTATGACAGGAATTACATTTCTTGACTTTGGAGACATGCTATTGAGGTTCTCCACATGAAATGGTTGACTTTTCCCACAAACTCCAATTAATCTGTTTTATGAGAAGAGACTTAGTGATTAGTTTAGTTCTTATGTATTCAAAACTGTGCAGTCATGGTAACTTGACTGAAAGGAAACAGACAAAAGTGTTTGTTGACTTTTTCCTGTCTTTTCACACTCACTATGGCAATAACCACAGATTAATGGCGCTGGGAAACTTTGAAACCTTGAGTATTATTTTAAAATTATTATATTTCTTTCTGACCCTTTGCCTCCATAATCCTCCTCATAGACTGTAGTTGCAAACAAAATACATCTTGATGTAGTTTAACACAAAGTGAGTGTTATACAACTGAAAAGCAGAGAGTCGTCTACTTATCAGTAAATAAGGGGACCTGGACTCACTTCTTGAAACAATTTCAAGAGAAAAGTGTTGATAATCGTACATGTGAAGTCTGTGAGGAGGTCCAGTTAAACAACTTACGGCTGTTCTGTCTATTTAGTCTTCAGAGCTATTATGCTATTCAGAGCTACAGTAACTGCTGCAAGCTATTGTGAACACACAGAGAAGGAATGTTTTAGTAAAGGATCTCTGAGACTATACACTTAGATGAGAGACTAACATTGATTGTAAGGTCAAAGGTCACGGTGCAGAAGACACTGATGGTTATTGTGTGACAGAATGTCATTTGGACATTGTTCTACTAGAATTATATTACAAGACTAAGTTAGTCTTGTAATATCTTGATGTTAATAAATAACCAAATGCAGTGGGACCCAAAATGAACAGGATTTGTGAGACTCTAAAATCGTCTAAAATGATTTTAAAACAAGTTCAGTTACTCTTTATTTTAAAGGATTAGTTCACTTCAGAATGAAAATGTCCTAATAATTTACTCACCCCCATGTCATCCAAGATGTTCATGTCTTTCTTTATTTAGTCGAAAAGAAATTATGGTTTTTGAGGAAAACATTCCAAGATTTTTCTCCATATAGTGGACTTCAACGTCTACCAACGGGTTGAAGGTCCAAATTGCAGTTTCAGTGCAGCTTCAAAGGCCTCCACGTGATCCCAGCCGAGGAATAAGGGTCTTATCTAGGGAAACGATCTGTCATTTTCTAAAAAAAAATAAAAAGTATATACTTTTTAACCACAAATGGTTAAAAAGTATGTAATTTTTTTTTTTTTTCGCTTGATAAGACCCTTATTCCTCATCTGGGATCATGCAGAGCCCTTTGAAGCTGCAATGAAACTGCAATTTGGACCTTCAATATTACAGTATTATAACATAAATTCTTCTGTTTTATATTTAAAGCACAATCATGAGGGCTGATTAGACAACATAATCCACTACTCTTAAAGAAACAGAAGCAGAGAGTGTCTTGGTATAGCCACTGGTGGAGGTAAACATCAAATTATGTAGACAAAATACTTCCAAGGCACTCACATGGTAAGGTAAAAAACCTTTAAAGGATTAGTTCACTTTCAAATACAATTTTCCTGATAATTTACTCACCCCCATGTCATCCAAGATGTCCTTGTCCTTCTTTCTTCAGGCAAAAGGAAATTAAGGTTTTTGATGAAAACATTCCAGGATTATTCTCCTTATAATGGACTTCAGTGACCTCCAAACGGTTGAAGGTCAAAATGACAGTTTCAGTGCAGCTTCAAAGGGCTTTAAACGATACCAGACGAGGAATAAGGTCTTATCTAGCGAAACGATCAGTCATTTTCGAAAAAATTTAAATGTATATGGTTTATATAAACAAATGTTCGCCTTCTAAGTGCTTCTGCCAAAACCGCATTTCCGTATTCTCCAAAACGTTTACGCTGTATGTCCTACACCTTCCCTATTCTACTTACGGAACGAACGCAGCGCCAGTTCCATTTTTTCCGTAAGTAGAATAGGGAAGGCGTAGGAAGTACAGCGTAAGCTTTTTAAAGAATATGAAAATGCTGTTTTGGCGGAAGCACTTTGCAAGGTGATCATTTGTTTATATAAAGCATATACATTTAAAAATTTTTCGAAAATGACAGATCGTTTCGCTAGATAAGACCCTTATTCCTCGTCTGGTATCGTTTAAAGCCCTTTGAAGCTGCACTGAAACTGTCATTTTGAACTTTAACCGTTTGGAGGCCATTGAAGTCCACTATAAGGTGAATAATCCTGGAATGTTTTCATCAAAAACCTTAATTTCTTTTCGACTGAAGAAAGAAAGACATGAACATCTTGGATGACATGGGGTGAGTAAATTATCAGGAAAATTTTATTTGAAAGTGAACTAATCCTTTAATGAACTGGGCTTAAATCTTTAAAACAAGATAAAAATGGATCTACGCATTTCGGCAAAACAGCCTTCTTCAGGACACACATGATTTAAGCCCAGTTCATTAAAGGCTTCTTACCTTACCACGTGAGTGCCTTGGAAGTATTTTGTCAACATTATCCACTACTTTTATGTATGTGACAAATAAAAACTTGAATCTTGAAAAATAGTGTCACGTTACCTAAAATGTATAGTTTTGCTTTGCGTTATTTTGAAGTTTGGCCCATATTATTTGCCAGCTACCCATTTAGAGACACTTAGAAAATGATTTCACAGTTCTTTGTGAACAAACATGCTATTTTTTTTCAAATGGCGTCATCTAGACACCCTTTGATGGAAGATCCCCTCAATCTGTCATTATCTAATGGTGTGGTACGGTCAGAGCGTAGATTGCTTTTCTTTGATCTCTTGTGTTTGTGTTTGCCTCTCTTTTCTGATTGCCTCTGCATTTTTCTCTCTCTTCATGCCCAGCCTCACTCCTCCCTAAAAGCCTCCGGAGCAGGACAATCCCACCTCCCTCCTCCGAGTTTCCACAAAACACCCTCCTCCTCCTCCACTTCTCCCATCTCTTCGCAGGGGTGAGGATTGCCATCGGGACTTTTGTCAATTAGACAGTTTCTGTGGAAAGCGTTGGAGTGAAAAGGAGAAGATAAACAGTTGTGAAGTTATAAGTGCTATGTTTTCAGGTAAGAACTTGTCTGTATATGTGCTCTGTGTGTGTTTGGTTTTGTGTATGTGTGTGCAACAATGTCACTTGCTAGTTTTGATTCATGGAAACATTAGGAAAGATCTTGAGCTTGGGAAAAGCGCTTTATAATTAAAACTTATTATTATAATTATTAAAGATGAAGGGTGAATTACTGTAAAGAAGTTAACATTTAGATCAACTGAAGAACAGATTGAAGATGAGCAATTAAAGGTGTAAATTAAAGGTGTAAATTGTATATCCAATAATAACAGTGTAATTATAGATGAAATTACAGAAATTGATGCAGGTATTTTTAAATATAAGTACAATGTAAAAACATGTATACAATTTGTGCATTGTATCAAATTATTAATTCAAATGTTAGTACATACACTGTAAAAATAGTTTCATGATTAGTTATCACAACATTTTTTATTTTGTTAAATCAACTTTTTAATGATAATTAATGTGGTTTAGATAACATCATATTTTGAGTTCCTGTTGATTAAATCAGTTGCCTTCATTGTATTAACTCAAATTTTTTAATTTCAATGAACTCAAAATGTTAAGGCAACCAGGTAACTTACTTTTTTAAGTTAAACCAACAATTCTTTTTCACAGTGTAGCAGTTAAAGACACTTAATACAAAAGTGGGACCGAATATCCTATTAGTTACATCTCTTTTGTATACATTTTTATCAAATGAGAATTTTTTTTAAAAGAATGGGAAAATGTACCTTAGATATTATTTTGAAACATCTAACCAGACTAATGTTCTCACCGTGAAATGATTTTTAAACTTTAAAATCTATAACTGTAAGCTTTGGCAAACCCATCAGGTCCTTCTGTTTGTTGTCCATATGTCCATTTATATAATTTCTGAATAATTTCCTGTTTATGAACAAATGTTGTTTGGCTGAGATGGATATAACTCTTATAAGTCATAAGAGGAATAGCTCTCAGAGTAGTCTTTATCCAGGTCAAAGTCAGGTGGAAAGCATGTCAATTAAAACAGCTTTCTCATCTCTGTCCACCTTATGAATTAAACTAGTGCACCTTTATTGATCTTTCTTTAAGCTTACACTCTTAAAATAAAGTTTCCTAAATCCAAAATCCATCCTACGTCATACGCCGGAACTCGGCTCTCTCGTTTATAAAGTTTGTAAAGTTATAATTATGGATATTTTTCTTACAAAAACGCATTGGTTCGCTTCAGAAGGCCTTCATTAACCCCCTGGAGCTGTATGGATAACTTTTATGAAGGATAGATGGATATGCTTTTTTGGGCTTCAAAATCTCAGCTACTATTCACTCCCATTATAAAGCTTGGAAGAGCCTGGATATTTTTTAATATCTCTCTGATTGTGTTTGGCTGAAAGAAGAAAGTCATATACACCTGGGATGGCTTGAGGGTGAGTAAATCATGGGTAATTTTTATTTTTGGGTGAACTAAGCCTGTGACAGGAACCATTTTTTTAGTTTGAAGAGCATTTTAAACATCTAAAGAACCTTTTGTGCATTTTAAAGGTTTCATGGATGTTAAAGGTTCTTCATGGAACCATCAATGCCAATAAAGAACCTTTATTTTTAAGAGCGTAGAATAACAGTCCCCCAGATTGATAACCATACTCCCTTTTTTTTATCTGGGAGTCTTCAGCACTTGAAAACACTGAGAACGGTCATGCTGGTATGCTGCCAAATGGGGGCCAAAGCTGTTTAGAGAGTGAAGACGCCGCTTTGCTCCCCCCTTTCCCTCTGCTCATCTTTGCTTTGGAAATAGTTGGCTGCTCGTTACCCTGTCATTAGCGAGATGAGAAGCAGTGCACAGCGCTGTGAGGAAAGGCAGCCGATTTCTGCTGGCTCCAGCCGGTGTCTCCAGTCAGTCCCAGGTGTAGAGAATGCCCACTTCTTCAGAGAGGAACGCATGTTTTTTTTCCCGTGTGACCTAGAAATTGCAGCTCTAATAAGACCAGTGGAAGGAAATGATAGTTTACATTACCTCACCTTTTAAAAAGGACAGTTACCCTGTTGTTTTCCAGTAAAAACACTGAAACATCCTTAAAATAAGATACAATTACATGAAACAAAATTACATGATATTAAAGCTTTTTTTTTTCACAGAATGTATCTTGAGTTTATTAAGTTTATTTTTCTCAACCAATTTGTACTTTTCTTAAAATAGCATACGTCTAGAAAAAGTTTATTCCTTGTTTTCGAAGTTGTAAAGAAAACAAAGATTAGTACGTTTTACAAAAAATACTTTTTCAGTTTTTCTACTTTAAAATTTCACTTTAAT